>CM042750.1:30293537-30325635 GCA_022496165.2 Catalaphyllia jardinei | reverse complement strand
AATTTCTCTAGCATCGTTTTCATAAATCCAGACATATATTGGCACAGAATAGTGCAAAAAAGGCCCGGAATGGGACTAGTCTGCTTCCAGATGCCTTAGAAAGATAAATAGTAATTCGAAACTTCGACATTTCGGCCTTTCCGGGTCATTCAGTCATGTTCTGTGGAAATATATGTCTGGATTTATGAAAACGATGCTAGAGAAATTGAAATGGCGCGCCAAGGGGGCGTTTTTTTCTCGCCAGAAACTATCTCCAAAGTCGACGATATAAAAATTAAAAGGAAAGTCAGTCTTTTTTCTCCTTCTCCACCCGTTTATCTTGCTTTTCTTGCCGTCCTTTCCATTTTTTTCCCCATGACGTAGCTCTTATTCTGCCTTAAAGAGCAGTCAAAAATGGTGCTAAAGAATTGAAATCGCTCGCCAAGCAAACGTTTTTTTCTCGCCAGAAACTATCTCCAAAGTCGACGATATAAAAATTAAAAGGAAAGTCAGTCTTTTTTCTCCTTCTCCACCCGTTTATCTTGCTTTTCCTCCCGTCCTTTCCATTTTTTTCCCCTTTACGTAGCTCTTATTAGGCCTAAAAGAGCGGTCAAAATAAGGTGAAATCGAGCTCTTTATCACTGTTTTCATAAATCCAGACATATATTGGCACAGAATAGTGCAAAAAAGGCCCGGAATGGGACTAGTCTGCTTCCAGATGCCAAAGCCTAATCTTAACAAACTGAGCTAACTACTTATTAAAATGAAAATAAAAGTACTGCTTTTCAGGGACGCCGTGTCAATCAGTTTACTCAAAACTGAAGTTACTTAGCTTCGCCTTAAACTCACCTAATGTTCCACAACGCGGCACTGCTATAAGAGAAACTATTACGACCATAATCGGTATGAGGTCGCGGAAGAGCCAGCCTCATTTCACTATTTCTTAATCTGTAACTATTAGTATCATTACGAAAGATGAATTTATTTGATAAATAAATAGATGGCCTTTTTTCCTTCAGTCATTTCTCCTTTTTTGCCCAAAATAAGGGGGAGGGGGACCTGGGCCCCCCAGGCCCCTCCCCTAGATCTGCCACTGCTGGATATTGGTCATGTTCTTTATCTGTGTGTTTATGGACTTGGACTCTCACTCAAGAGAAAGAAAGAACAAGGCCGCTTGACCGAACAAGCTTGGCCAATGGATTTTATTATATAGAAAAGAAACATTATATTCCTGCGGGACACAGCTGGTAAAATGTCGATTAATAAAAAGAACAAAAACATTGCATAGAAGGAAATTAAAATTTGCATTTTTATAAAATCTCACTCCATTTTAAAGCACAGAAGAGAAATCAACAATAATAATTGGGCTTTAGCTCAAGTTACTTTCCTGTGTGCTGAGAAGCAATAACTGAAAACAGTTAAAAAATGCTTGACAAGACGTTGCTCAGTTTGTTAATGGCGTAACTATGGGGTTTAAAAGCTGTTTTCAGTTAACTACCGGTAATGATATCGCAGCACTGCTGTAGGCACGACAACTTTCCGACAGCACTAGTTATACATAAGCTTACATAGAAACCGCCTTTAAAGAGAGGAATGCGACACCATTTATCACACTGAGAACAATACGGCCGACACATTACCGCTTTTAATTGCATTTTGCCTGAACTACCTTTCAATGCATCATGCCACTAATTGCGAAAATGAATCGGCAAGCCAGCTGGCAAGGTAAGTATTTCATTATGCTTTACAATTTCGTTTAGTTATCGTGGTGAAGGTTTTGCAGAGCGTTGATAATATAACGGCACACACAGGATTTATTGATACATGTACCTCGGTAAATGTCAGCACTCTTGCTCGGTGTGAGCAATACAGGGCGGAGATCTCTAATGCACACTGTTAAGTGAATACGTCATCTATTGAAGCACTGAAGTTTGGTACAGTTCACAATACTCATTAACGTTTGAATAAGGTAAAAAACGGAACTTCGAGTCGCGATTGTTGGAAAGGCAAAAGTTTCATTGAAACGGTAATTGACGAACGATGAAAATACATTTACCTCTTCATTGGTCAGTTTGTACTTCACTGAAAAGACTACATGTAACAAATGACAACCTATGTTTTCTGCTATGTCTTGTGAGTGTCTTCCATCAACGGCAAATGCAAATCAAGAATTGAGGATAGGAGAGAACGTGTCCTCAAAACAATTTATTTAAAAGAATTCAGTGGCAGATCCAGACCTTGGGCTAAGGGGAAGGGGGTGGGGTGTGGCGGTTTTCTTTTCCTTGCCCTGCCGGCTTTTCTTCCTTTTGTAAATTGTTTTTTTTTTACCCAAAATAAGAGAGGGAACCCAGTCTCCTCGGGCCCCTGCTCTAGATCTGTGCCACTGCTACTATGTGCGGTACTGACGTATTTCAGTGCATTCATAAAATACTGACATATTTTCGTTTCCTCTTTTAAGTATCGCTTTCAGCATATGAAAGAAGACGTCTGAAGATATATGCATACACAGCTTACTGATTTTCGGAATACATATTCTCTTTTCCTCTTGGTCAAATTTTGGATGCGTCCTCTGTTATTCTCCACAGTGCGTTCTATTTTCTGTCAAAGAAATAAAAAAAATCATAACTTGCAAAATTAGAATTCAACAAAACAAGTTTTAAGAGCTTCAAAATTACCAGTAATAATCGATTTTGGCTTGTTCCCCTTTTCAAAGTCCTTCCTTAAATAACGTGTTTATTTTATATAGAAAACATTGGCCGTGGTTACACTCCTCTAGGTAACTTAAATGTTCACATAGGGAGCAAATGTTGGTGTACCCAACCAGCCCTGTGAGTGTTGAACACTTCCATTCGTTTCAATACATTTGCATAGCTGCTTGTTACGTGAGCGGAAAAGCTCGATTACATAGTTTCCTTTGCTCAAACATCAAACAGCCAGGGTTTTAATTTATATGGGAAATGTGGGAATCTACGTGAATAAGTTTTCCGCCGTGGTAAGTTCTGCATACGAGAAAGAAGTGCTTTGCTTTGCTTTCTTACGGAGATAATAGGTGGGAAATCTTCCTACTGGGCTAAAGGATGAGAAATAAGTAAATCGCCGTCGTTTTTTAACCCCCGACACCCTCGGACCTCGAAATTTTACTCTCGACCCTCGACATTTACCCTCGACCGACGAAATTTTACCCTCGACCCTAAATATTATACCCCCAACCCTCGACAAAAATTTTTAGCAGCAATTTTCTGGAGAAAAAAATCGTTTAAAATTCCCCGTTAATTACTTTTTGCTTGTACCTCGGAAGTAGCGTTACATATTTACAAGTCTCTCTAAAAGCTTTTAATTGTTATAGCAAGGAAAAATGAGCAGTATTCAAAATGAAATAGGGGCTTTATTAAGGTATCAAATGAACACTCTGCGTGGGTTTCAGAAAGAAATGTTCTTAAGCCCTCAGGTGAAATCGAGCACTGTCCAATTTTTCGGCTTGCATTAGCTTAAGGTAGCTCTAAAAATATTCCAGTACTTCACAAGACTTTGGACTGATGGCCGTTATAACTTTTTTTCAGTCGATGCTACATTCCTAGTATCAAAAAAATGCCCAATCAAATTACTTAATTTTTCAAAAACTTTAGATGGACCTGAACCCTAGTACAAAATCTTTTCAAACTTTGCCAAAAGTTGCATGTTTCACAATGACAGTGTTGATTTTGTTTTATGAGTTTTTAAAGCTAAAATGAAGTCATGCTGTTGCTATGGTAATATATTGTGTCACGAAATAAAGACCTTGTTTACTAATAATTGGGCAGATTGATACCACGATTGTGGCATCAACTGATAAAGAGTGGTTATAATGACCCATCAAAATCTATACCTTGGAAAGTGCTGGAAACTGTTTTGAACTTACGGGGTGTTAATGAGTAGGTTTTGGCCCAATGCAAATGTATGGCCATGAATGTTGCATAAATGATCAATGAGTGTAGAGGAAGGTCACTTGCTTCCGAGGCATCAATCATCTGGCTTAACACAAAATACAACACGACTTTTGAGGATCAATTCCCTGCAGTATTGAATGACTTAAAATTGACTCCAAGGAAACGGAATTGGAGCACAGAACATTTTATCACAAATTGCAGGGACACTCTGGTTGGCATTCAAACTCCACTGGCTTCCGTGCCGAGCCTTACTGAGACATACAGAACAGCACGGTAATCTAATTTAAAAATATTTAGTAGTTCTGAGTAAAATTAAACTAAGACAGATTAGACGCTAAAAGACATGTACAAGAAGAATTCGCTGGCGCTATTTCGGCGCTTTTTTCGGATATGAATTTCAGACAGCTTCTGTGCTTCAACAAACCATGTGCCCTGTCTTACCTGCGTTTTAAGAAAATATGACCATGAAACTGAATATCATATCAGTTGTTGCTGGTTTATGTTTTTTCAGCGTCATTCATACTTTCAAATTTTAATTCCTGTATTGTAAAGTAATCAAGCGGAAACTCGTCTCTGAAACAAGTTGAAAGGAAACATTTTGTCTCTCGATCGTCGTTGCCTCGTTCATCTTGAACTAAAGAAACTGCAGATCAATATTCGCTTGTATTTGTCACGTAGATATTTAAGGAACGTGTGTTAATTTTACACAAAATATCAGCAAAAGAATATGAATGCGTGTGGCATTCAATTTATGTTTGGTCTAACTGTTATTCATCTAAACTCGACTTCAATTAATTTGTAATTCATACTTTAATACTCCCCCTCAAGTCCAGGGAGGATCTCTTATTTCTAATTAAAAACGCATTAATTGCATAGTGGCAGTTTGTAATGTTCAGGCCATCGTAAAGCTGGTTCGCACTGGGCAAAATTTTAAATTTAATTTTCTGTAGAGGTTGGAACTTGATAGACAACTAGGTTTCTGCTAATTTGATAATTTGGTCTAGTATTACAAAAATTTAATTAAAGTTATGTAAACGAGACATCTCTGAATATATTTTCGTGCAAGTTAAGTGCTCACCGGTTACTCATACCTTCTTAGTATAACACGCTCTGTATGCAGTTAAAAATGTACTATACGTTTCCAGGTTGCTTGCCGAGAAAGAAGATGAAAGAGCTCAACTTCCTGACTAGAAATCACAGACAAAATTAACTTTCATTCAAAAAATGTAAACAGCGCAATAACATATCGTATGTCTCCAGCAACGATTTATATTTACCGGTCATTAGCGCACCTTCTCAGTGTTGTTTGATTGCAACGAATAGCGGGTGATATTTGTGTAGGTCTGCACTGTTAACCAGAAGCAGACGACAGTTATTGTCTTCGTCTACACTGAAGTCATCTCCCCCCCCCCCCCCCCCAACCCGAAGAAATTGTCTTTCGATATCTTCAATATTTTGGAAAAGGTAGGAATTGAGACAGGCACCTCCAGTTTATTCGTTATTGATTTCAAAAAAGTCATTTAAGCACATAAACATTACAGTTCTAAAGAAATCGACGCTATACAAGGTAATTAAGAATGTCCAAAAGGTCGACTTCCATACAATTGTATATTCATATGGCACATATAGAAAAGCACTTCTCAAAGACGATTTTCAGCCGTTAAAGGAATACCGTCCAAAAATTAAAAAAAAGAACGCGCAAATGATTCTCTATGAAGCCCTCTGAAAGCCTCGGATTGTAGAAATTATCTAGAAGACCATGGTAATGTGTCTTTGTTGCACGCATTTTTTTTTTACATTAATCCTTCTTGCACCTGATTCATGAGTGAGTCATTTTAATTTCAGAGTTGTTACTGTTATTTTCTTGATGTGTAGATTCGAATGTTACTATAGAAAACAACTAGAGAGAGCATTTAATTGTCTGTTCGCTGTAACATACAATGTAAAAACGAAGCAATGGAAAAGAGATGTCAGTTAGACTTAGAGACTGAACGTTAGCTCAAAATTTCTCAGTGTAAAATTATTCATGTGACGATAACCGACATGCTGTCTAACCCTTTTCGCCTCTATACAAGTCTACATGTAAATTAGAATCACTGGTAAACACACAGAGATATGCAATGATGAGTCCTATCTAAAAAAATGTAATTTTTTTTAATAGCCTTCTTTAAACAAGCGCCGGAATAGGGATAGGTTCGTAAAACAAAATTGAAAACTGGTCATGTAAATAAAATCCCAGTCATCTTTCCTATAACGAATGTTTTTTTTTTTGCACAAGATTTCACCTTTCAATTTATATTTTCTTTTGAGCTTTTATATCTATTCAAGTGTAACACATCAATTGTTGATTACAATTTCTCAGTTTCGTTTTTGTTCATCTTATACAGCTATTTCAAAAAACGTTGTCAAAAGAAAAGCAAAATCCCATAAGCCAAGACTGCAAGGTAATATGGGAAATTTTGAAACAATGCCTGCACCATATAGCAAAGATCTCCGGTGTCGCGTGATATGGATAAAAGAAGTCTTAGGGTATGAAGTAGATGAAATAGCTGCTTTGAACTTTGGAAATATAAGCCCAAAGGTAATTGGCAGGCCTTTGAACAGTGTTTCTATGCATCCGCACGTAGAATTTCTGATAATAGAAACATCCTGAGAAAACGCTGGCAGAAATAGCCCATGAAGTGTATGTCCAAACCGTTTCAGTCGGAAAAAGGTAAGCCCTAGCTTTTTTTTTCTTCTGCCCGCTTGAAATCTGCCCGCATGCAAATTGATTTAATGTGACAATATGCGATTTTTTTCTTATAATCAGCTGAACAGAATTGCTCTTCAAAGATCGGAACAAGCGAGAGTAAACTTCCGCTCAAATGTTTGTACCTTGGAACCGGAGATGTTTGTGTTTCTGGACGAAACAGGATTTGTGTGAGTGTTGTTGTCTTTTCATAAAATGTTGAGAACCGTTTAGTTAATGACCAGGGAGAGAGGGGAGACTTTTTGCCTGATTTGATTATGTCACATGTGTGAGATAATTGCTCAACAAATTTTCTAAGTAGATTTTGCATGCCTGCCATTTTGTCGCCAAAAGTTTAACCAAATGATCTTTTGCATTAATGGCTCAACTCCTTAAATTTTTGGCTAATTTACATTTATCAGATCTAGAGGTTTTAGCCACCTTGCCCTATATAATGTTTTGATATTAGATTTCTGATATGACTCAAATGAATCATGTTCAAAAAAAAAAATTTTATCTCCGGTTTGGTCGAAGGTAACCGGGATATCAACGGAAATGGAAAGATAAAATGAAGCATACAAAGACGTAAAACCTTGGCCCTTATCCATGTCCTCACATTAACATGCCATCTCAATTGTGTTCTATGGCAGGACAAACTGAGAATTTCTAAGAATTTCTCGCTGTTATGGACGCAGTCTTGTTGGGGAAAGGGCAGTGGTGAAAAAAGTGATGCAGAACTGGGGCCCGCGAATCACGGCCATCCCGATCCTTTGCACTGAGGGGATGGTGGATCTTGGTCTTTACGAAGGAAACGTGGATGCTGCAACTTTTCAAGACTTCGTGACTGAAAAATTGGGTCCCAATATACCTCCATTTAATGGCGTTAATCCGAGATCAGTAGTCATTCTAGGTAAAAAAGATGGGTTACTGGGAAACCATGAGTTCCGGGAAAGGCTTTCGTTTCGTCACTGTTCTCCGCCAACATAAATTTCTTCACCATTTAGGGATGAAGACATCATAGAAACGGCTGCCTACTACAGAGGCACTCGTTTAAGGTTGATTTGCCCTTAGAAAAGTAAATTATGTTATACTGTTTTTTATGCTACATAGCTAGGTGTTACATTTCTTCCGACAATTTGCTTTATAGTGAACTCTCCTATCAGATGTTCGCTTTTACCTAAGTAATTGTCTTTTTTATATCTGTCCATTTTTGCACAGATAACGCTGCTATCCACCACAGTCAGGCAGTTGTCGACACAATTCACGCTTCAGGGGCTATGGTTATATTTTTGCCGCCGTACAGCCCGGATTTCATGCCATGTGAAGAGATTTTTTGCTCAAGCCAAAAACTGGATCAGAGAAAACGATTCTGCGTTGCAAGTTTGTCGTGATCCAGAATTAATGGTTGAAGAAGCATTTATTCAAATCACAGCCGATGAAGTGAGAAATTACATCCAGCACGCAGAATATCTGTAACATGGGTTTAAACATTTAATAACCTCAGTGTACATCGTGTATTGCAAACAACAAATTACAGATCTTTGAGTTCTTGCAAAAGCTTTTGTTTTTGAGATGCAAATTCGCTCTCTGACAAAATGCCCTCCTCAGATAGGGCTTTTAGGTCCTTCAGTTGCTGCAAAATGCCACCTCTCATTCGCACCTGCCGAGAAAATAATATCACGTGAACAACACAAAGGTAATAGCCAAAAACTGCGGGTTGATTCTTATTTTCTGAGACAATGATTAGGAAGGTTGGCAGCGATTCGAAGAATTCGGTATCCTAGCATTAGAAATTAAAAGAAACCTGAAGTGTTACATGCTTACCTTTCTCTCGGCAACATCTATAGTTTGTATCGCGGAAGTTTCCGTTGCTGGTTGTTCAACAGCACTTCTCTTAACAAAACCTTTAGATTTCCCTGTGAAAAAGGGCAAATCTGGAGGTGTGTCCTCACTCTTGTGGGTGCCATTTACCTAGCAATTACCAAACATATTTTAGTGTTTTATGGTTGCTTTGAGTTTTAGTCATCAAGCTGCAGAAACACTCAAATTTATGCACCGACAAACGCAAATATTACACTCATAAAATCAAATTGACCTGCCATTCACGTCAGGTAATGTGAAGGATAAAAAAGAGAAAGTGCTTGGTGGCTGGAATTTTTAAGGTTTTTTAGTCATTACTGCTCTTTATTGTTGTAAAGGTTTGGAGTAATTTACCAAATGCAAATCACTGAAATACACGTGCAGCACATTGTTTGTATGCTCATTAGGAAGACAAAATTGCAGCAACTTTTGAAGTAAGAACCGATTACACACAATATCCAACAAAATTCTCCATATAAAATCAATTCAAACATTGATACCTGACTGTAATTAAATTAGTACATTAACGGTAAATTGTGTACGTATAATTAGTCACATTATGTACGTCACTAATCAGATACAAAAAGCCTTCACTGAATGGAATAAACACAAGATCATACACAGTTCAGTCTGATTGATATCTCCGAAACTGGTGCCGAGACCCTTGTAAAAATGTCCAAAGAGGAAGTAAAACACCACAAGACAGTCAGAGGGGCATACAGAGGACACTGTACTCAGGACATCAAACGCGCGGAAAGACTTATGGCCGATACTGAGGTTTTCAACAGCACAGAACTGAAAGCAATTGCAGAGCGACTCTCAAGACGATTGGACGAAATTAAGGCTATGGATTCCAGGATCTTGAACGCACTAGGAACAGATGAAGAAATAAGCGAAGAGACAGATCAAGCATTGACGTTCCAAGACGATATCTATTATTGGATCCTGAAAATTAAAGAATTCGTCACAAACGAGCATCAACCGGTGAGTACGTTCCAAGTCAAACCAACACCTAAAGTCCACATCAACCTTCCAAAACTACATATCCAACCATTTGACGGAAACCCCCTCCAGTGGCTTACGTTTTGGGATAGTTACAGTAACGCAGTACACAACAATCATGAACTGAACAATATTGACAAAATGAACTATTTGAAGGGATTGATTACCTGCAACGCAGCGCGCGCGATTTCAGGGTTGCCAATAACGTCACAAAACTATGAAAAAGCTATTGAAATGCTGAAAGAACGCTTCGGAAGGAAACAGGTTCTAATCAACGCACATATGGAATCGCTTTCAAAAATCAGCGCGCCCTCAGCTGATGTGCAGCAATTACGAAAATTTCACGATAGCTGCGAGAGCAACATTCGTGCCTTAGAAACACTGGGAGTCCAGACAGATTCATATGGAAGTCTATTAATCCCAATACTACTAAAGAAATTACCGGAACAATTACGTTGTACAATATTCAGAACAAATCCTCTGGCAGATTGTTCCCTAAATGATTTACGAACAGCACTTTGTCATGAAATAGACACAAGGGAAAAAAGTCAACTTACGCAAGCAAACGACGCAAGCTCAGACGTTGACGACGTTCTTGTACCCACAGTTGGCGCCTTACTCACAAACACTCAACCGCGCGTAATACACCCACCACCAAAAAGCTTCAATACGAATGGAACATTTGAGCCAAAACCATGCATATATTGCGACGGTAAACATCGTCATGACAAATGCTCGAAAGTAAAAACAACAAAAGAGAGACGAACCATATTGATGCAGAAAAATAAATGCCTTAACTGCCTCCGATCAGGCCACACAAGATATCAATGTCGCTCGAAAGGACGATGTCTAAATTGCGGACTAAAACACCATACGTCGATCTGTGAACCACGTGAGCCTAATCGAGATTCAAGCAAAAAACATGAAAAACAAGAAGAGCCACAAAGCAACAAAATCGTCACCTCCACAATGACAACCTTGACAAGTACAACGTCACATACGAATACACTTATGCAAACTGCACTGGTCACAGCAAGCGGACCAGCTACGAGATGCCAAGCGCGCATCCTTATCGATACCGGATCACAAAAGACATTCATTACACAATGTCTGAAGAATAAGCTGCAGTTGAAAGCTGTTCAGAACGAAACACTAGACGTAACCACCTTTGGTTCAACTAGAGGTACTCCGAGATCCTACGAAGTCGTAACACTTACCTTAAACGCGGTAAATAAGGATGTCAAAATAACAGCCTTGGTCACGCCCATCATCTGCCCACCACTCTCAAGCACCCAACATACGGAAATTCCTGTTGAATTCAAAGCTCTCGCTTTCGCCGATCCACTAGACGCGGAAGGTGATCGCACAATAGATATACTTATAGGGAATACTTAACCGGTCTCAGGGAACAACATTCATCGCAGAAGAACAAAAACATATCGGGAGAGCGAGTGGCTCGAGGTAAGGTTGTCCTGATACATGACGAAACACCGCGAAATCAGTGGAAACTCGGAGTCATCATTCAACTACATCAGGGGAAGGATGAGTTGGTGCGCTCTGTCACTCTAAGAACAGCAAAGGGAAACCTAAACTCGAGACCTATTGAGAAGCTTTTCCCTCTTGAAGTGTTTTCCGAGGAAGATAACCTTCAAGACTCTAAAGAAAAATTTAAGAACCCTGAAGAAATAAGGTCCACAAGCGAAAAACGAACACAACGAGCTAGTGCTCAACGAGCTGCACTGAAAATAAAGGAACTCTCTAGACTTAATGAACTTTAAATACTACTACCTTACAACTTTGTAAATCTCTATAATCAACATTTTATTGCTGGCCCGGGAAAGTGTAATGAAATTAGTACATTAACGGTAAACTGTGTACGTATAATTAGTCACATTATGTACGTCACTAATCAGATACAAAAAGCCTTCACTGAATGGAATAAACACAAGATCATACACAGTTCAGTCTGATTGATATCTCCGAAACTGACTAACACCAGAAAAAAATGTTTTTGTCATTCTAGGTGATGCCTATTGATCAAAATCACTTGCATGGCTCGCGGGAAATTTATTTTTTCCTTACCAACGTTCTGGCCCAGCATTGTAGCTTGAACTCAGGAAACTGGCCGTGTTTTTCCCGCAGCCTTGACAGGCGTGAATTAAAACTTGTGGATTCTTCCTCAACGTCCTCAATTACAGGAGTGCCAAGAGTCTCCGCTGACAGAGCAAAATGGGGTTTTTAATTTATGTTAAATAAATACTGTATCGATACGCACAATGATTATATTTACCATTAAATTACTTTGTACACACAAGCTTACGCACCTTTCCTTTTCTTCCCCATAACTAACGGACGTTGAATTTCCTTAGGTACATGTGGGTCCACCCACAAAGTAACCATGCCTTTTTTTTACTAAAGACAGCGCTTCGCCCAACTGAATTTCTGAAGTGATTGAAAATTTCATGTTTCCATCACTAAAGTATCCAAGACGAAAATTGGTATCTGCTGCCGGTAAAAGCTCTTCTCTGTACCTTTCCATCAAATACTCTTTAAGGCCTCTAACACTGCCAAATAATGGCACTTCTCGAAGGAAATATGATTGTGAGCTGTTTTTGTTTTTCTCTTTTAAAACACGTAAACAAATATTTACGGTGGAAGTTGAAGTCATGCTGGTCGTCGCAAATTTAACTTTTTAGGGAGCTTAAGAAATCCAGGAAGGCACGGCAGCGGCAACGGCAAAACAAGAACTGAAATGACCAAGTTCTGAGTTGTCTGGAGAACGTGAACTACTACGACTAATATTTTTAAATTTTTATTTTAGATTTATCATTGTGTCCTAGATTCAGTGACAAAGATAAACAAAGTAAATGACTTTAGGGTTACCGCGAGATCGTACGCAAAATATAAGTTCATTTTTCGACGTTGCCTCAACTGCAGCAATGAAGACCAATTTGAAACTACCCATACTGCCCTGCGGTCTTGGCTTATGGGATGTTTGCTTTTCTTTTGACAAGGTTTTTTGAAATAGCTGCATACATATGTCAGAAGAACACTTGTCGTCCAAACCATACCCGGAACGTGTGGACACAGAGATTTTCATGTTATTTGTTACTATTATCATTATTTCTTCAAGAAATTAAACAGGCGCAAAATCATAAACTTGTAAACACAATGTTTTCTACTATCTCTTCCCGTGTGGTTGGTAAATTACAAATCCAATCAGCCTTTTCCATTATTGTTTGTTTTGATACTCCCACATGTTAAGTTTTTAAATTGATAGCGTCATAGGAACAAAAGGATGACGATAGCTTTACCCCGCGGCTTCATGTTTGATCATTAATTTATATTTCAATTATTTCTCATGGCAACCCTACCTGAAAAGCTGTGGCACAATAGCTGATGCCAACTGGTACCTGCAGTTCACTTCACAAGAAAGATGTATGTATGCCATTTTTTTCTTTTTCATTTCTTTATATAACTTTGTATAAGCAATTAACACCATTCTTTAAAGAAGGAAACAAATAATTTACTCCTCTAATGAAAACTGAAGCGAGGAAAGCATGAGTGATAAATTAACAACGAGCCGAGACATTATAATCTTCAGTCCCGTCGCGGATTTTATATTTTCTATTCGATTTCAATACATTGACCGGAACTATCTCATTGACTGTACTTCTCTCGTCCAATCAAAAACGATAATATCTATCCATGATAAAAAAGAAAAAATCTTGAAGTTCGGGTCACCAACAGTAACTCGTAATGAAATTTCTTGCAATAAAACTTTTTCGCGTTATTTACACTATTGTTTTGGTAATTATTACCACGTTTTAAACCATGGTTTTTCTGTATATAAGAGGTTCGCAAGGATAGCGACACATATGTATACATACACTTAACCTCAGAACATATATTTAAAAAATAGTGCCACGGGCACGGCCACGGGCACGAAAGAGGAAAGATACAAGACAAACGAAATGGTCCAATACCTCAGTGATGTGACTTGTCATGAATACATTTCAATAACATGTACTTGGCATTGAAAGAAGTTCAAAGATTATTATCAATATAGAAGTAGCAAAAGAAGACAGCTGTCTGCAAAAACCAGGTATAATGGTTTTAACCAAACTCCTCATAGCTCGAAGTTATACTACCTTATAAAGTCACATCTGACTAATCACTTTTGTCACGAATTAGTGTATTTTGTGACTTGCAGAAAGTTCATTTGTTCTTAATTTCACCACCTAGACGCGTATTTTCGATATGTAATGGTGTGTGTGGTGGATTAGACCTAGAGTTTACCTAAAAACTTTGAAAAATGATGCCATCGACTCTTTCCTCGATTTGGCATAAGATCGAGTAACTTGGGTAGCTCAAAAACTAAATGCACAGATAGAACAAAACATTTCCAGAAACGCGGGATTCGAATGTTAAAGTTCTCAAATTGGAAAACATTCGTGGATAACTGTGAGTTTTGTTATGACAAGTTTTTCTTTGCAAATTTTAGTTTACGCTGTCTCCTGGTCTGCACACTTCTATAAAATATAGACAATGTGTGAACAGTTTGTCGAAATAATAAAGAGAGCTATATATGGAGATAATGTAGGTGTTTTATTTCGGCAGTTTATACTATTGAAAATTTGATAACGGTTTTTAAACAGTTCACATAAATTATCGGGTATGCATTTTATATCGCTGATTTTGTGATAACGGAACAAATATCACAAATAACGGTGGTGCCCGGGGAGGGCTCCCTGCAAAAGTTTTTTAATTATTTTCGAGTTGTGTTTGCTATACCTTAAGAAACATTTGCCAGGCTGATAGTTCCTAGGGGAAGAAATCCTTTTAAAGTACGATAATTCGTGCCTTTTTTTATTTTTGATGGTCATAACATGTATAGTAATTCCAAAAACACATTGTTATTCAAAATTGAGTTGCAAAACACTAACGAAGAGTGGAGTCGTGGGAAGATAGTTTGACGACTCGAAGGTCGTTTTGCTTTGTCTTGTATCTGGTCTGGAAAAGTCAAACAGTTTTATATTATTATTTCTTCATTATAGCTCTATGGTTAGCCAGTCCCTGCAAAAGGACTGCTAAAATAGATCGTCAAAATATGATAGTAAAGAAAGTCCCTGCATTTTTAAAATTATAATAAATAAGCTAGAAAAACTAGTCTTTAAAATTTAAAAAGAAGTAATTGAAAAGCATCTTGACTAACACCACGTTTTTTCTCATGAGTTTTCCCCCAGAGGCTTCGCGCGAGTAGTTTTCCGTGAAGTATGATTTTGATTAAAAGGTCTTAATGACAGTATCAGATTGCCCACATGAAATGGGAAAACAGCAGGGGCTATTTTGGTAGCTTCGGTTGGCTCGTGCCATTCGTTTGTGTTGTGCAACCCTAGAGCGAAACAACTAGATCTTTTACAAGTTATGACATTTCTGCCATATCAGTTTGCAGGGGATGTGTACGGATTTGTCCAAAAAAGCAGCAATGCCCCCAGATTTCCTTTTAAGGCTTTAAACCTTGGCATGGTAAATAATTCGTGACTGAACCCAGTGCCCGTTTGCAAATTGTTTCGGTAGACGACTATAACAACAGAACGTATTAGCACGGTAGAAATATGCCACAAAATAATTTATGTCCAGCATATGTGGATAGTGACAGGACAAATTAAGGAATCAGCACTTTGAATTCTATTCAAATTCTGAGAATGGAACGAAGCGAAAGGGTAAGGCAATGTAAGCTGAGTGTCAAGCGTATTTACCCTGATTGTTTACTAGTGAATAACATACGCATACAGTGCACATAACCAACTTATCCTTGTAGTTTCAAGCGATATCTAGACATATTTTATTTTATATCAGTCATGTAAAGTTATTAATTAATACACTTTTAAGAGCCCAGGAGCAAGAACCAAAGACAACCAGCAGTCTGGATTACATTCTTGAAACAGTGAAACGTCGAGCAAGAAAATTCGTGTCTAACAGGTCAGTTGCTGTGCAGTTCTGTGCTGCATGTGAAGTAAATTAACGTATGTTTGATGAGCATAGCACAGGTACTCACTTAAAAACGAAACGATATCAATTTTGTTTTTAAACGGCTAGATATATTACGATCTGCAATACGTCTAAGACGTAATAATAGGTGATGGAAAAATATGGAAAGTGTCTTTAGTAGACGAGCAACTGTTTTTTTTTTAGGCTTGTTCCGTATTACACTTCTTGCTAAAAAGCCAATAGTTTACAAGTCATTCGTGGCATAAACCCTGTCTTGTTTCATCGATACTTTCATTAAATTTTCAAACTAAAATGAAATGTTTTTGTTTTCTTTTTCTTTCTTGCTAGAAACGACTACAGCATCAAAGCTTTTCGAGTATTCGGACTTTTTGGCAAGTAATGCCATCCATGTGAGGCAAAATAATCCCAAATAAGCAACATTTTGTTGACAAACGGAGCCACTGTTTAATATTTTATCAGTTTATTAATAATATTTTGTCTACAACCGGCAACACTCACGACTACTCCAAACATTTAGTGAATTATTTGCGTATTCTTCTTTTTTCTTTGGCTTATCAATCTCCTCATGCTTGCAGTGTTACCAAGCTTAATAAACAAGGGCTGCCATGCGACACCTGCCAATACCTATTTCAATATCTTATGATATATGGTTTACATCATTTAAATAAAGGAGTCCAATGCGCGAAGGCCTTTCCCATTCACTAACTCCGCAAAGAGTGCAGTTTTATAAAAATGGCCGTCTCAAATCCTCTTTTGGAAGATGTGTAAATGAATTCGTTACGAAGAAAACCAACCTAGCTTAAAAAATATGTATTAAGAAGTGCAACCAACCATAGCTATGCTGAAATCTCAACATTTAATCACATTCATAATGCCAATATTACACCTCTTATTAGACACACTTCTCTCGCAACGTGTAGAGAGAAGTGTTTTGTATGTTTATATGTAAACATTCCCGTGCAATTCCGGGAAACATGTTACCTAACCTTATTCCTTACGTTTCCTAAGAAACTGAGGAGGAAAATATATCCCAAGAAAAGGTGGATAAATGCTTTTTTTAAATTCTACTCCTTTTGCATTGAGCTGCAAAGTCGGTTATTGAAAGGAAACAAAACATGACGTCACCTTTAATTATTTCAATCTGCAAGTTAATCGATTCTAAAACGAGGAAAGTGTTAAATAACAAAGCAAGGGCCACATTAGACGGTACAGGTTTATCGTAAGTTGAAACGCGTGCTGGTAGTGTCATGCAAAATATGCATACGCGCACAGTTTTATAGATTTTGGACCCTACATCAATTTCGTAACATTCGCGAGAGCTGTAAGCACGTTGTAGCAGGAAAATAATTCGCGAGTTACCATTACCGTTAACTGCATTACTATTTACCATAGCATTCTGTCAGTTTACTTGCCATGGATTCTAAATTTTCAAAAGCTTTAAGGTCTCAGGCCGGTTAAGGCAAAGTTTGTTTCTCTCGTTTTCATCTGCTTCATCGGCTTATAAAAAAGATCAACTGCAGCTTAAATAAGCCCTACGACTTGTTTTTTTGTTTTTGTTTTTTTAAAACACACACACACACACACGCACAAGCCGTCGAATTTGCTCGTGGTCCCGTAGCGTATTAAGGTTAAAATGATTTACATGATTTTTATCAGAATAAGACGTTTCAAAGTTCGTTCATTTTGATAATGTGGGACATTAACATGTATTTAGTGCAAATCACCTCAATCAACCTGTCGGAAATTGTTCTTCTTGATGTTTAATGTTTCCCACATAGTTACTCGAAATTGTGTTCCATCATGATCACGTCAAGTAAATTACATGATTGCCTCTGATTTACAGTAATCCCAAGTGGAAAGGAAGAAGATCTTTCCCAGATGATTTACATAGGCTGTTTACTGATTCTAGTAGCCACATGTCACGGTCAAGGGCAACAAAACTGTTCAGGTTAGTGTAGAATTTTTTTTAAAAAAGCTATTGCATGTAGAGCAAAACAAAATTTATTGGGAGCTAATTACAAGTTCCCGGTATGTTTTTAGAGCGGGATTGACTAAAATGGCCAGATTTCGGCTACCCACTTACGAGTAGTTTTTTAAAAGAAAGATTACATAAAATTTCTCGAAAACCAGAAGGAAAGACTAGCCGAGTGTCTTTGCCTAAATAACTCGCAAAATAACTAACACAATAACTTGCAATATAAAGTCTCAAGGAATTTAATTTAAATGAACATACGCATGCAAATCTTTTTCAAATTCTCTTTGGTTATTGACAGATGACTGCAGCAAAGCACTTGGTATGGAAGATAACAGAATCAACAACTCGCAAGTTACTGGAGGATTTGCGTACAACAGCGACGAAGAGAACTTCGGCTCCCAGAATGCTCGTCTACATCATCTTCGTGGCTTCAGAGCAGAACCGAAAACGTTTCCTCCATCGGCTAACACGATAGGAATTCACTTTGCAGAGGCGAAGGTTATCACTGCGATAGCAAGCCAAGGATATGGTGGTGAATGGGTAACCAGCTTCAATATGTTTTACATCGACTCGCTTGGAAACCAGCAGTCTGTGAAAGACATCAAAGGAAAGCTGCTTGTAAGAAAGAAAGTTGGAACGTTACAGTCAAACAAAGTGAAGCGTACCCCTTAAGATTACATTAATGAATTTACATTTGAATATTGAACCTGCCAGTCGTTTCAAAAATGCAATAATGGATTGATTATTTGACTTATGATATTGAACCCAATAGCCGTACTTGTTTTGAAAAGGCGCAAATCATTGTTTAAATCAGAAAGGCGATTTCTGATTGGACTATGTGAACAAGGGATGCTACTTATACGGAGTATATAATTTCCTTTCAAAATGGCGGCAGAGAAACCAGCACGGCCGAATTTACGAGCCCGGAAAACCTCTCTCTGACCAGTTTAGAGGTGAAATTCTTAACATGTTCAATCGTGGATTTTCCAAAAACCAGATATCTCGTGATTTACAGATGTCACCACGTATTGTCAGAAAGATAATGGGCCACGTTTTCAACGTAATGGAACCTTGAGTACTTTTTCCCATGGCGGAAGTGAGCCACGCAAGGTAACGGATGATGTTTTGCAGTGCATAGAAATTGACTTCTGATTTGAATAATGTTCCGCGCCTTTTCAAAACGAATACTGCTATCGTGTTCAATATTGAAATAATTTATCCATTATTGCATTCTTGAAACGGCTACCAGGTTCCATGTTCAAATAATATAATCAATTCATTAATGTAATCTTGAGGGGCACGCTTCACTTGGTTTGACTTTAACATTTTAGTTACGAACACTCTTAAGAGGTTAGTGATTTGCACTGCCTCAGATTCAGATGAAGGCTGTCCAAGAAACAGTGGCTAGAAAGTAATAAGATGACTCCATGTTTGCAACTGTTGTTTGAAATTGCTTTGAAATGTTAACTCGATCCTGAATCTTGGCCCATCCTGACCGTGAAAAAAGTAAGTTTTGTTGAAAATTCCAGTATTGCTAACAAAGCCGTAGCCAGAATTAGAAACATTGTAGTCGAAGAAATATCAGGAAAAATACATTTATTTTACACTTATTTTATAATTTTTGAATTAACTTTCAGCGTTTTATCAGGGCAAAGGTCTCAGATCAGGCACCTGTTACTGACAACGGCCTTACTAAGCTCTAAATAAGGCGTGAATGATTAAAAAGCTGGCATTTATACACGTGTATCGCGATGAAGAGAAGCTAAACAAACTGGATATAAAGTAAAATAATATTATTCATATGGAAATGTAATTAATTGTATTATTGTTTCACGATTTTGTTTTATTTTTCAGGATTTTCCTGGTAACACAGATAGTAACACAGTTAAGTGGAACTCTCTACCAATTCCTGTCTTCGCATCTTCTGTGTTCATGCTACCCTTGACTGTACATAAAAACGTTGGCCTTAGGTTGGAGCTTTATGGCTGCAAAGAAGGTATATATTTCGACCCGTTTGATTGCTTTGATTTTAACTTCTTTAATCAGGGTAGCCTCAAGAGTCTAAGAAATAAGCAACCTATTATTTACGCAGGGTGTCGTTTTGGTCATTTCCCTACCATCACAACGATTTGTTTTTTTTTTTTATTTAAACATATTAGTAATTGTTTGCCCCAAAAGCACCTAGGCTTATCAAGGGGGCTCACAATAATACATTAATCAAGCTTAACTCTAAACAGACGGACACAAACATTACACAAAGTCACAACAATCACTATTACATATATAGAAGAGTATTAAATAGTAAGTCTCTTCTACTAACTAAATGGTTAAATTAACAGTCAAACAGTGGCCATCGAAAAGCGATTAGTACTCAATATAAAACGCTGAACTTCACGACATATCAAGAAAATCTCTTCTTCACTGACATATCAAGTGGTAGACCTTTCAAACAACAAATTGGTCATGGTAGCCATCCTTCTTGGTTTGGTTTCTTCCTTTCAGGTCATTATTTCATTGTCTGGCTGATGCTGAAAGAGATTTTCTTCACTGTGCTGTACACAGATCCATCAACTTGGGAATATCAAGATGCTGTGACTAATTCTTTGGACGAGGTTAGCCTCTGATCACGGAATTCACTGTTACGTTAAATCTACAACATACAAAACACCTGCAAACACCTGCAACTAAGTTGAAGTTGAAATAACGCATTCGGTATGAGCTCTTAAAGCAAAACTAAAGAATCGGTGAATGCAATACGACCGTACCCTGACCCGGTAGCCAATCCAGGAAATCAGCACATTTGCAGTATTGGCCATATGTTCTCTATTAAACACTCCATTCGCATGCCCCGACCCCTTCTGAGTTACTGCATGGAGCTATAATCTCTGAAAGTCCACGATTGGTTGAAGTGTAGTTTATTTTCTTACGTTTTACATTCAGGTAAATAAGATCCTCGGTACTACTTGGGGATTTCTGCACGCACGCGTACTAGAGCTAAGGTATGTACGTGTTAAAAATGCACCCAGCGTCATTTTATAAAACATTTCATGAGTTATAAATTTTTGAACGGCTGCTCCAGGTCTACTACCAATATGCTCTTTAGTGAGTTGGAGATCCTTTGTTTAACAAATATCTGATTCTGGTTTCCTCAGCGGGGAGGACGGATGGACCTTTCCTTAGTTTTGCTCGTTATGGACATTTGACGTCAACTGGACTTTCTTCCGTGGTTTGCATTCTGAATTCATCCCAAATTTTTATGTAGCCTGCAAATAGAGCCACCTTTAATAGTATTAATGCATGTAAATATGAATATCCAATAACTTGATATTGTTCGGGGTACTTATTACAGCGCGTTTGCTCCATGTATTATTTAATTTAATTATGTTATTCTTAAAATTCTATATTTTACTAATTACTTTGGAAATTTTTATACTGTAATGCGCTTTTGAGTATTTTTATAGAAAAAGCGTAATACAAGGATTAAATATTATTATTATTATTATTATTAATCACTTGTCGCTAACCAGGACACAGTTTCTGTGTGCAGTTACCAAACGGCACACAATTTTTGAAAAATGTATAAATAAAGCATGTGACTGTTGTTAATGTTAGCGGTAGGCGCAAGGTAATCTTGGTAGAATGCGACAACATTTCTACTAAACCAAGCCAAAATCAAGGTAAATGATTATGCAGAATCGTGATGGCTTTATTCTTATATTCTTTATCTTTTTTAAATTTCATTAAGCACTTTCTATTATCTCACGGTTAAGCTAAACAAGAGGCACCTGCTATGTAACTCTGATGAACGCTACTTTTTTGCAGTCCACAAGAATCACCATCGCTTTCTACAGCAGTAACTGCTATAGTGGAGATCCATTGTTTACGATCCAGCGAACAGGCCCTGTTGACGAAGCTAAAGTCTGTAATTGGGACTGAAAACTATGAAGGCGTATTCGACCCGGGTTTTATTAGGTCTCAGTATCCAAGTAAGTAGAACGATGCGTTCGAAATAGTCTAACAATCAATAATGTCTTTAAAATCGGAAAACCAGAAAAGGATGATTGAATCGAAAGCAGCGTATGACTATCAATTAGACAAACGACAGCTGAAAGAGAAACTCCCTGATTTTTATGATGATAAATTTCTAATGGGTGAGCGTAACCTTTCGGAGTTGCTCTTTTATTTTAGCCTTCATCTGGTCTTCCATATGGGGTGTTCAATCTAGCCCAGATGGTTAACCTTTTTTGATAACCATCGTTTTAAGGTTAAGGTAAATTCTGAATTCGGGTCGTGGCCCATAAGGCCGGAGCTTATTTCGATTTCTGTTGCATGAAGTGACTAGGAGTACATATTTCTATTCTCCCCTGGATGGGATGCTAGTCCATCCTACGATGACCCCCAGCATTCAATCCGCCAGAACTCATTTATGCACCTGGGTTGAGAGAGGCAGTGTAAGGGTAAAGTTTCTTGCCCAAGAGCACAACACATGGTCCCCAGCGAGGGTTCGAGCCCGGGCCGCTCGATCAGGAGACGAGCACTCTAACCATCAGGCGTACCCACCGCGCTTCCCTCCCAAAGCCTTGTTTTATGAAAATCAAATCAGTTCTCTTTTAACTCCGGCTGGGTACTAGACCAGTCTTTTCTCCAATTGGGGTTAAAGGCCAGATAGAACTTCTTGAAAAACAAAAAAATGTGGAAGCCCTTTCTTTTCTCAGAACGATGTGGATGTGCACCGCCAAAGGCGAGCTTAAGACTTGGGAAAATGATGAAAGACGCCAAGGACATTTTTCTTTCTAATATATTCATGAGACTTCCGCTTCAACTAGAACACTCATGTCCACCAACGACAAAGATACTCTACACCTGGAAACTCTCAAAGATAGACCAGGAAACAGGGTTATTTGGACCCTTACAGCCATTTGGCCGAAAGAAAACATTCATCTTACCTTTACGTATATTTGGTATTGGCTATGCCTATGTTCAATGTGAAGTACAACTTTCAGATGATGCTGGCTCCATGACCCTTGCCAGTGGCTATATGAGGATTGTTCGTGACCCGCTTGTTGCCGTTATTACGGACATAACCGAAACGAGAAGTAAGATCATGCTTAGTGCGGAAAAATCGTTTGATGGGTTTGGCACACAAGGCCTACAATTTACTTGGTTTTGTAGACTAGCGGGCGAATCGTTCTTAGACGTAGCTGAGCGTTATGCAGTCGACCAATCATTTGGTAGAATTAAGACAAACACAGGGTGCTTTGGTCATGGACCTGGCAAACTGACTTCTACAGATGAAGTATTAGTCTTGAACATGACGGAGATGGTGGAAAGCAATAAATACATTTTCAGGCTTGTTGTCTACAAAGACGATAGAAATGCAAGTTCAGTCTACGAATTAGCAGTAAAACCAATAGCGTCGATCTTTGTAAGGTAGGAATATTAAAGGACATTAGTCAGCCTCCGCCATTCTCGCCAATATTGATATTGCGTGCTGAAACGAAATCTTATTGTTTTGCTGTAAGTTGTGTTCCTGAAAGTATCTTTAATTACCTTTAGTAGCTTTAATGCCCCTCGTTTACAACGAGCAGAACTAAAATGGATTTGTTTTAGTATAAAACAGCTTCAGCCTCATCCGGTGCGTACCACACTGTAAGAAAAGTCAGTGCCAAACGTCTAGATTTATCGCGATGCTGTATTGATTCTCTATATCTTCTGCATAACATCGCCACATGCTCAACATTTGCCACCAAACTACGTTTTAACGATTTTTTTTATTATATATGTTGGTATTCATTTCTTCCATGGCGCTTTAGGACTTTTTTCATGTTAAAATTTACAATTTGTATTTTGAAACCGAGGCTTGGTGTTCATGCATAATGCTATGATAGCTCTATTGACCTGATACAAGCAAACGCGGGACAGCCCTGGAAGAGGGAGGATAATTTATGGGGAGTAAGTCCTAATGCTTGATATCTTGTATATAGATCATTGATTTTTGGTATTCAGGCCGAAACGCCACTGCTCGTAGCCATCAAGATATCTTTTGTATTGCAGTCGAACAAATACCAGCCTTTCACAAGGGATTCCGGGGTAATAGCGCCCTTTGCGAAGGATTCCTTTCAAAGAAAGACATAAGGTTGAATATTGTGGGAAATCAAATGGTCGGTCTGATTGTTAATGTTCTTCTCCAGGTTTCTCCTCTCAGTCTATAGTTATACGGTATAGATTGGACATTTTTTCGCAGATCATTTTAGGTTACCAAACTAATTACAGTAGCTCATTTTTTTTTTGTTAGATGCCTGTCAAACTGTGGTGAAAAGGTTAGTCCGCAAGATGGATTACTCCTAGAGGTGGCGTGCCAAGGAGAAGGGTGCAGCAATCTTTCGAACTACACTTGGAGTTTGCATATTGTTAATCAGTCAGTTGACGGCTTTTCTATTTCACCAGTTCATCACGTTGATATTTATCAGCAAATGAACACGAGACGCCTGTTTATTAAGGACATTTTCAAATTAGAAGATGACAAGAGGAAGCACGTTCATTACGCTGTTACAGCTTCGGTTAAACTAGATGGGAAGGAGTTTGATGGTAACTTTTCGTTTATTGTCAACTCGCCTCCAAAAAAGTTTTCTATAAACGCTAGTTGCCATGTTGAACCAATGGAAGGCGAAGCTATATCAACCGACTTCTCCATCATGTGCTCGGAATGGCATGACGTTGACAAACCGTTGACCTATGAGTTCACATATCAAGACAAGTATGGCATGGTCATTATTCAAACCGGGAGTTTGAACACAGTAAAAACAAAACTCCCAGTAGGAGAGGCCTCTAATGAGTATGAGCTCCTATTGGAAGTGCTTGTGGGAGATTCTTACCAGGATTTCACATCCACACGGCTGTTAGTCAAGGTATCAGTATTAATGGGATGACATGCTGCTCTTGTTATTTGGCTAAACCTTACAGCTCTTAATACACCTTTTAAGAGTTTCTTTTTAGTTCAGTTCCGTTTCATTTTAAGGAGAACGGTTTAACAGAGCCTTCTTAATTCTTTTCCAGGTACGCCCTCCAAAGCAGTCGGATTTCAACGATGCATTTGTTAACAAGCAACTAAACGTCATTCGCGATTTCGTGCAAGCTGGGAATGCTGACCGAGCGACCGAACTTGCTTTTATGTTGATGTCTACTGTAAAGGACTTTCGCGACGAGTCATTCGAGAGAAAGTCGGTAAGTACATCAGTTGCACTAAATCCATCAATTTCCCTCCCTCTTTTATCTTCTTTTATAGCCATCACGAAATATGCTCATGCATGCGTCATCCATTAATCACTTCTTTTGATTAACTTTACTTTCCAGAGCTCCATCTTGCGCGACATGAAAGGTCTTCAAGTGAAAAGCGTTGTCCATGTGACAAAAGTTGCCGCTGTCGTTGTCTGGGCAACAGATAACAGCCAAACCGTTTCCCGCTCCCTGCAGGTAGGTTGGCAAACTTTATCAGTTAGTAAGCAGAGTGGAGGGCTTTGTAATTTGCTATCAGATTTTACAAGCTTTCCCAATAGTAGTATACCTCGCTCAAATGACCGGTAACGAATCAGGATCCGAAAAGACAATAGGCCATTGTCTGGAGAACAATATACTCTATTGTTTTCCTAATCCAAGATGGCGCTATTTAATTTCAGCCAATCAGGAGGTGAATTAAGAATTCAAGATGGCGGTAGCGCGGACACCCTGAGCAGCAGTGAAACCCCTAAACTAGGTCCCAGGTTTCCATAGGAGTTTGTTTTGGGCGAGAAAATTGCCCACTGGACCCGAAGGCCTGGGATCGGTCATATCGTATGTTTCCTCTCCGACTCGTCCGATATGTCAATTGAGAATCAATCTATACAAAACAACTGTATTTTCAAAAATCCTAATTCTTTACAATAATATACAGGTATACTCCCAATTATTGTTCTTTTGATTGTAACGCAGTTATTAAAACAATTACTCTCTTTTTTACATAGTTTAAGTATATTTATATGTGGCTGTTCTTGCTTTGTTTGCAAAATAAGACAACTTATTCCTAAGACTGACCCCTCTAGGGTTTCGGTTGTTTTTCGCTGCCCCGTCTTCCTTTAATGCCATAAGGTACAATCACCTGTGGATTATCAAGTTGTGGATACACAATGGGCTTCCTCAATATGAAATAATGGTTTTAATGCATGTTCGTCCTTCTAGGCAGACGCCTTTGCACTGCTAAGTGAAGCTACAAACTTCATGGCCTCTCGATTCTCTTCAAACAGTACCCACGATGCCCAGGTTGCTAAGAATGTCAGCTCAGTTCTTCTTAACAGTATTGGAAGTCTTTTGCGGATTTCTTCCAGGGATGCTAGAATAGAGACAAAAGATGATTATACAAAAGAGACCGTGAGTAGAATTTCAATCAAGCTCGAAAAGTGGCGGAAATTGGGCCCAATCAACTAGCTAGATCAAGGATTTGTGTAATTTGCTTGTCACTCTGTTGATCTTTTATGGCTAACTTCGGGAATGGGTAAGATGAAACAAAACTTAGGCGTGATTGGTTTCCTGGATGGGACAGAAAGCGGCTTATCTTGCAAGCACGGGATTACCCGCTGTTTCCTGCTCGTTCAGTCGAGAAGTGACCCTTCATTGGCAAAAATGTTCTTTCTTTCTTCTTTCTTTTATATAAAGAAATCGTGTGCTCTTATCTTTGTATCGCAGGGAAAAAACACCAAAAGAACACTTGAGCTAGTCAGAACGGTCGGAGAAATTCTCTCATCAACAAGTCACTCAAGCCAAAGAAAAACTGTCGTGAAGTCCAACTTTGTGGATATTGCGATCTACAAGGAAAAACCAGAAGATCTCTCTGGGCGGAATATCAGCGAAGGAGGCGCAGACATTGTTATACCTGATTCCAAGAATATATTTCCAAAAACCAATGGCAGTGTTACACTGCAGGTAAATCATCCTTTCGATTGAACTGTTGCTTTGTCGTTGCTGGTGTTTTTTTGCATTTTTTCGTACCTAAAAACACAGCAGTACGTTATACTCTGAGCACTATATAACATTAGAAAACCGATAAATCCACATTACTATTCAATAATTTCAACATGCTTTTTGGTGCCTTTCTAAATCTTGTAAATAACGTACCGGGTATTCACTCCACCGTTGTCCAAGTGGTTCAGACTGCATGCAATTCTGTAGAGTACAGTTTTATATCAATATTTGGTATGAAATAAACACATTTAACACAGTTGGTACCAAAAACGTCGGTACCACATATGGTAACGTAAGTCTCACTAAGACTTGGGGTAAACAATATATATTCTGGGAAGTACTGTAGTCATCACCAGAATGATCTAGTTAACAACGCTAACCCCTTGGTTTGAATTTCAGCTAATGGCATTCAAAGAAAATCCTTATACATGGGATAAGACTGCATCAAGCATCCGTTCAACTGTAATTGACGTTACTATAAGAACCAGCAAGGGCATGGAAGTAGAGGTTAATAATCTCAGCAGCCCATTAGGACTACAGATTCCCATCGGATACACCGAAAGAATTTCAGACCCTAGAAAAGAGCCACGTCACTTTTTCCTGCAACCAGGAGTCATTCGATATCACACCCTTGTTATACCGTCAAGTGAGCACCTTGTGTCTTTAAGAATTTCGAACGTCGCGAGTCGACAGATGGTGGTTTATTTTGGACAAGGGTTTAAACCCAGTGCTAAAAACTACAGTTACGTCTTCAACTTGCCAGATTTGTCATTCTGCAAAAGCTATAAAACAGAAAATTTACTCAACTGTACCAACGATCCTTATTCTGTTAAACGTACTGGTTATGATGCAGGTCTTTACTACGTCGGAATAACACTGCTAGTTCCAAAGACTAAGATGCGAAGATCCTGCACTGGTAATGACAGACGGAAAAAGAGATCTTGCATTCAAGTAAAAGATCCCCCGACCACCCCACCCCCTACTCCTATGATCGTAGCCCCGCAGTTTAATGCGAAAACAGACGTTAACTACACATTTTCTGTGACCGTGGGGACTTGCCTTTACTGGTCGGAGGAGGAAGAGAAATGGTCGAGCAGAGGATGCAAGGTTAGAAGCAATATTTCACGTCCCAATTTATACTCCGATCTTTGATAAACAAACCGGTAACGCTGTCCCTCTACTAAACCTTTTCGAACTTCTCACAATGGCCATGAGTTTTTATCGTTTGCATGCATTAAGATTCATAAGAACCTTCTTCCAAATAAGGTTTTTCACGATTTTTTCCAGTACGGTAGTAGCTTACTTATAATACCAGATACTTCATATTTGAACTGCGGTTATAGATGCAAGTGAAGTATGATCCTCGCAGTAAATTTTCAAATATGAATTATTTCATATACACTTTACATCATTTCACTCTTTACGGGAGATATGAACCCACTAAATTGACCTTGCTCCCAATGTGTGGCTTCGTAGCTCAGTTGGTAGAGCATCGCACCGGTATCGCGGAGGTCATGGGTTCGAATCCCGTTGAAGCCCTGATTTTTTTAGGCTTCTTCTTTCCAATTGCTTAAATTGGAAAATTTACTGCGAGGATCATACTTCACTTGCACCTTTGGTTTTGTTTACATGCGAGAATTTGGATATTATATTTTATTCGGAGCCTGTCGAAACGAAGAAAAATCACTGTGAAACTACTCAAAATAACTAAACATACTTTCAGGAACACAAATTACAGTAAAACAATGAGAATATATAATTTCGATGGCATCGAAAATGGCGGAGGCTGATTAGGGTCCTTTAAGAAGAAAATTTTCTTACCGCTAAAATTCGGATTTCAAACATTAACTTTCCTACAGGTTGGTTCAGGATCTGAGCAGGGGAGAGTGAGCTGCCTTTGTACGCACTTGACATCTTTTGGTGGAGATTTCTTCGTGGCGCCAAATCTCATCCACTTTGACAAGATCTGGGACGAATTTGGTCGGCTAGGAGAGAGTGGAAACTATGTTGTTTTAGCGACTGTCTGTAGTATGTTAGGGTTTTATGTAGTGGGCTTGATCTTTGCCCGACGAGCCGACAAGAAGGACGAGTCGAAGGTAAATAAAGTCTTAATTCGACTCTAATTTAATTTTTGAGAAATTGAGATCCTAAAGTGTCGACGGAAACTGATTATTCAGTACAAAACAGGATGTCGAATTATTGGGGCATTGTTAGAAACTGGAGGCTAATTGGAGACTCTGCATTTAACAGGCTCAACTTAGAGACAGTTCAAAGTCGCATCACAATTTAATCGCATCAGTATTAAGTGCCCGCAACGACTTAAAGTTGGTAATCGAGCGAGTAATGAGGAGAGAAGAAATAGGACTTACAGAGGGACGGGATGGTTTGATTTTGCCTTTTTCATCCGGAGAGTTCTTATTGAGGGGGTCAAACTTTTGACTGAAAAATGAAATCATGAAATTTTAACATCTGACAAGAGGGTATTCAAGTGGCATTCAGCAATCCTCTGTCCATTCATTACCCTCTTTAATTTAGTGTTGTTGTGTTTAGGTTTTGCAAATAAATGTGCGCCCTACAGTCACACAGGAATTTTCTCTATTTCCAATTCATAGGTCGTTGCCGAATACCACCTCTCAGATCCACAGACTGGGGAACACACGTATTCCATTTCCATACAAACTGGCGCGTGGCGGAATTCTGGAACTACCGCCAATGTAGGCCTGGTACTTTATGGAGAAGAAGGCGTGTCAAAGCCAGTAATCTTTGCATGTAAACAACTGCAAAAGATATTCTTTGCCAGGGGCAGTGTAAACACTTTCACTCTGCCCCTGCAAAAATCATTAGGATCTCTTTTTAAACTACAC
This sequence comes from Catalaphyllia jardinei, assembly GCA_022496165.2. Lineage (NCBI taxonomy): Eukaryota > Metazoa > Cnidaria > Anthozoa > Scleractinia > Caryophylliidae > Catalaphyllia > Catalaphyllia jardinei. Next base: position 30,296,292 of record CM042750.1, on the reverse strand, counting down.
GTTTGGCATGACAATTCTGGGGATAGTCCATCGTGGTTCCTTCTTGAAATTGTCGTAGAAGATGTCCAGACAAGAGAAAAGTGGCATTTTATAGCGAATCGATGGCTTGCCGTTGAAAAGGGCCTTGGGGAGGTAGAGCTCGAACTGAGAGCAGCATCAAAAGAAGATCTTTTAGAATTTAAAAACGTCCTTCACTCTCGGGCGCAAAAAGCTGTCGGAGATTCGCATCTCTGGATATCTTTGTTTACCAAACCTCCGCACAATCAGTTTACTAGATGTCAAAGACTGTCTTGCTGCCTGTCAGTCATCTTTTGTGCCATGGTAACGGGTGCTATGTTTTATCGCTTTGGCGCCAAAGCCACACATGTCTTTCACATCGGACCACTAAAATTTAGTTGGACAGAAATAAAGATAGGTATTCAGAGTGGCCTCGTTGCTGTACCGGTTAACTTTCTGATTGTAGCCATATTCAAGAATATCAAGCAAAGAGGGGAACTATCATATTCTTCAGGATGTCTCCCGCATATCTTTATATATTTTAGCTGGGGCCTTTGTATCTCCACTATGTTAGCCAGTGCTGTGTTTACCGTCTTTTACAGCTTATCTTGGGGCGCTGAGATCTCGAATCAATGGCTTGTGTCCATGACCTTCTCATTCTTTGAAGACGTCTTGCTAATTCAACCAATGAAAGTGTTGTTTATCGTTTGCTTGCTGTCAATAATTATTAGGAAGCCACTAGACCTTGACTCAGTGTATCATTCCCAAATTCAACCTGTACATCAGTTCGCATGCATAGGAGACGTTGGAAAGGAAGCAAGAATTCTTGACATGGAGGAGCTAGAGAATGCACGCTCTCAACGCAAGAAGGAAATAAAAGCGTTCCGTGCAATTGTTGAGATTTGTTTCTTCACCACATTCCTCTTTCTCTTTATGGTTGTGTGTTACGGGAATCGAGATTCTGCAAGATACAGTCTAACAAAATCAGTGCAAGTTCTTTTGAAAAACTTTTCGAAGGTGAGCCTAGAATGTGTTTTTTTTCTTATAGCCCGCAGAGTGAAATATTTTTAGTGGTTAACTCACCTCATCTGGCTGACTAGTCAGTCCTGAAAGTTTCGTTTAACGATATCTTAACGTTTTTATCGCTCCAACACTCACTTCTGTTTTAAAAAAGAGTAAGCCTTGAACTCAATATTCTTTCTACAGACCCTCAATATTGTTTTGTTGGCCACTCCTCTCGTTCCTCGCGCTCGATCTTTAGTGCTCGAAAAAAATAACTCGTATAAAAAAGCGTACTCGTGCATAATTTTTATTTATAACTAAGCATGCTTACTTCTTGTAGGTAGATGATACACCATCTCTATGGAGTTGGATGCGAAATACGTTTGTTCCTGGACTGTTCAACACAGCGTGGTATAACGGTCAGCCATTTGATTATCACGAAGGATTCATCAGCAACAGAGAAAATTTCCTAGTTGGAATGCCAAGACTCCGACAAATACGTATACGTCCAGGTAAGATTATATCTTAAGTTGAGTCATATTTCAGTATTGCGATTTTTATTAATAGTGTAGTGTTCTATAGAAATCGCAAATATATAATGTTCCTATAGTGGGATGTACGTACTATCCACAAGGCACGAGAGTTTCTGGCATGGCTTGAATAAGGTTTTCTGCTCATATAGTTCACGACAACACGTCTCCAGCAAATCACAAATAATCAAATAACTGAGTGTTAAGTTGTTTCTTGGTTCATGTTTGGTAAATACAATTTGGAGAAGACAACTCAGTAAAAAATAGCTCAATTTCTTGCCTTTACAGAAGCCCAATGTAATTCCAAAAGCCATTCCTTAGGACTTGTTTTCCCGCGATGCTTGCCTTCCTACAGCGAAAGCAACGAAGACACTACACGTTTTCACAAACCGGGTTGGATACCGGTCAAGAATGCCAGTTTATTTGTTACTAACACTGCCGAGTTGGATTCGCTATGTCCAAAGGCATGGCAATTCGTAACTGCAAGTGGGTTGAAGACAGAACCAATTCAAGGCATAACGACTGCGTACCTTGGGGGTGGTTTTGTAGCAAATCTTGGTTACAACTCGGAATCAGCATTACATGTCATAGAGAGCTTAGAGGACAACCGCTGGATCGACGACAGGACAGTAGCCGTTCTTATTGAATGCACACTGTTTGACCCTGCTACATCCTTGTATAGCTTTATGAGGTACTTATACGAGAGATTCCCAACTGGAGGTGTCATAACAAGTGGCACAGTGAAAACCGTTACTGTTTATCTACCCCAGGAGTCCGAAAGCTACCGATCATTTTATCAAGTATTGCAGGGGCTACTCATGTTGTTAACTCTCGGATTTGTAATAATAGAGATCGCAAAAGCGTTTCGCTTAGGACGCATTTACTTCAAGCAGTTTTGGAGCTGGATTGATATATTGCTGATCTGCTTTGCTGTCTCCGGAATCGGAACAATGCTTTACAAAGAGGGATGTACGCGTGAATACGTGAGCAATGTTCGAGCAAATCCATTTGATAACTGGAGTGCTGATCAAATTATGTTCTGGTCCGAGATTGAGGACTACCTGCTCTCCGTGGTAATGTTTGTGGTCACCATTAAATCCTTGCGGCTTTTTCGATTCAATCCTCATATTTATCAAATGAGGACCACCCTGAGAGATTCCGTCACTCCACTTACCTCTTTCGCGGTGTTATTCCTTGTCGTTATAGTAGCGTTTGCTTTGTTTGCG
>CM042750.1:30286037-30288537 GCA_022496165.2 Catalaphyllia jardinei | reverse complement strand
CACTGGCTGTTCACGTTGTGGTTCCATTAACAAAAGAAATCTGCAAATATCGGCGGGAACTACTATGAACTACTATTATTTATAGAAAGTGCCTTATTTGAACCCGTCATTTTGGTCGGAGCACTACATTTGAAGAGGGGTGAAAGATGCAGGGTATAGAAGTAGTGCAAACAATGCAAACCCGTATATGGAACGCTACACCAGTTTATGAATTGAAAATCTTCATGTCTCCATGACGAACATTACGTCTTTCTGGAAATACTGCCCCCGTTGGATTAACATTTACAATAGGTAAATGGGTACTAACGATATTTCTCCTACCCCTCCCGAGATTGTAGGCTTATCATAAGGAATTTGAATCTCATTATCGTTCAGTCCTGGACATATCTGGCATTTCCGTGCCGCATGCTCTGTCCTTTTTGCATAACGCGTCGGTTTTAAATCATTATGTTGCCGTTGTGCTGGATGTTTTTCCTAATGCTTTTTGTTAGTCTCATGCAGAGTTCAACAGTCCCTATAAAGACTTATACTTGAGGGATAGCGTAAATGTTAATCCAACGGGGGAGTATTTCCTTTACCGGGGTTATCGTAAGGTAAGGTAAGTCTGCATACGAGCCAAGTGGCCCATCAGGCCGGAGCTTATCCCGGTTTCCTTAGCATCAAGCGACTAGGAGTATTTCTACTCCCCCCTGGATGGGATGCTAGTCCATCGCAGGGTTACTCCCCAGCATTAAATTCGCCGGTACCCGTTTATACACCTGGGTGGAGAGAGGCAATGTGAGAGTAAAGTGCCTTGCCCAAGAACACAACACAATGTCCCCGGCCAGGGCTCGAACCCGGACCGCTCGATCCGGAGACGAGCGCACTAACCATGAGGCCACTGCGCCTCCCACGAGGGGTTATCGTAGTGCCATTCTAAAGACTTTAGGTCTTCTGGGGGTTGAATGATTCCTGCATTACGTCATTCTGGTTGAAATTTCTCTTGCAAAATTCGCCGCCAACAGTATCAAACATAATCGATATCTTATCATGGTGGATTTCGTCGAGAAAAGGTTGGGACATTAAAAAGCACAATTGCCAGTTAATTAAAGAAATTACTAGTACGGCCAAAATCCCTATCTTGTCTATTCTTGTGTTGCGCTTTTTTCGAACATTTAAGAATCGGTATCTAAGGATATGCAATCGTGACACTAAATGAGCTCGAATTGGAATGATTACAAAGCAACTAAGATGCCGAGTCATAATATCGTTATCTAAAGGCCAGGTGCCAAGAATTGAAATGTGAGCTTCAATAAAAGTCATTAGCATAAGGGATGAAAGACCTGGAATGACACATAAATAAATTGCCTTTTAATGTCACCACATTTAATTGTTCTCACCGACTAAAAGCCAAAAAACCTTAATTTGAATTCTTACTCCTAATAACTATACTACATTTTACCCTGATTAAAATAAAATCTTGCAGGTGTTTTTGTCTTTTTTTTTGGTCAATACACAATTACACTGTGTTTTCCTCAGTACTTTCTGAAGGTTTCAAGTGAAGGTTTCAATTGAAATGTACACGAAAACATTTCACGACAGGAATGTTTCCTGTATCTTTATTCTTTCGTCGCTGCCGCGCTAGAAATTTTCCTATATTGTGCCAATTAGCAAACTCTTCACAACTATTTTCAAATGTGTTTAACTGAGAAGAAACGTGACTTTCTGTAATTATCTTCGTTAATGTTGGTTATGCATGCCGCGTTCCAGTTTATTGAAAAGTAAAGGCATGAAACTGGTGAATAACTGACTAAAACAAGATATCATGAAGAAGCAATTGAAAAGTTTATTCATTGGTACTTCTTTGCTTATTTTTCTTTTATTGTTCTCCCAAAAAAGAAACATTTTGGAATAAAAAAATAAGAGTTTTACCGCCTAGAAACGGATCTTGTTGGAAGAATTACAGCGACCACCTGAAATAGTGGCTTACGAGTTAATTTGTCTGCTAATAAATAATTAACACGCCCTTTCAGAATTGTTTGCTTCAGTTGTGAATTAAGACCTACATTATGATAATGGCAGAAAGAGGAAAGTTCTTATTTTTTCTTCTGACGATGTTTCATCCATTCTACTTGGTGCAAGGGGAATTTAGTAAGTGACCTTAAGCTCTTTTTTTTATTTTCTTGGGTGTTTCCTTGACCTGTTAGTTAAATAATGTTAACATCGCGGGCCAGGGCACACAGCAGCGGATGATGACGTTAATGGTCGCAACAAGCCGAGGAAAATTGTTTCTTCATTGTGATTAAGGTTTTTACGCCGTGCTCCTCTAAGCCTCCTAGTATGGTTGTACCGACTCAAGAGCCTATTGATGTCGATGCTAGAAGTCTTTCGTATACCAGTTGATATATCATACGCAGATGTTCTGCACACTTAGTTAACAACTAAGTCAAAAAATAGACACAGAATGGCACAGTGTGTAAGACACTTAAAAGCGAATTCTTCTAATTGGCAAACATAGGGC
>CM042750.1:30233193-30266761 GCA_022496165.2 Catalaphyllia jardinei | reverse complement strand
GCTTGACTTATTGTCCAGCCAAAATCCTAACCAAAAGTTTGATACGCTAAAATCATGTTATACCAGAGGGGCTATCAACCGGGGCTATCAACTCTTCAACTTGATAAAAAGCATCTTCAGAAGCGACATCGTATTTTCAGACGTGATCGTGAACCAAGTAGGATCCCAGCACGAACTCATAACGTCTGAGCAACAAGAGCAGAAAGGTTTGAGAATTTGTTTCTGTTGTTAACGAATGTATGTGTTCGAGTACACCTGAGCAAAACGCTCTGAGAAACTTCGTAAAATATAACTAGACGCCTTGCTGCGTGTACCCAGGCAGTCGTTATACTGAGAAGAACTAGCTATATTGCAATTGAGCCTAAATGTTCTGCATTTGAAGTCGTGCGAAATTCATTCAAATCGATGTGCTCAAGCTATTCTGCCTTCGATTGCATTTCTTGGAATCGATTGATAGCTTATTACTCGTACACAGACCTTTAGCACGTAAAAGGAGTCAAGATCGTTACATCAGCCTATGAACATTTCAGTCTATTTTCTTTAGCCTTTGCCGTTGTTGTTGTTTGTTTGTTTTGTTTTGTTTTGTTCTTTTTTTTTCCATTTCCCAAACGAGACAGACATTTTGAATTTCAGAGTTATGGCGTTGCGTGACGTAGAGCCACCCTGGGCTCTGTAAATTTTGTTCAAAATAATTCGAGGAATATCTCAGGTTTGGGAAAAGGCAGATTTAAAAATTAGAGAAGTGTAATCTTTATTAATCTCCTATAACATCACAATTTCTTGACTTAATCCACTGAATGGTTTTCGAATAATTTTTTTATTGCTTCAGGATTGCGTGACAGTACAATCCAAGAGTTGTTTTGCTGGGGTCAACTCATACATTAGTTTCTTTTATCGTAAATGTACAATAATTCGCTACATGGGTTTCATTCTTGAGACGACACATACCTCTGTTACAAGAAAATAACAAGGGAATATCGTTTAGTTCAGATTTTAACTTTATTACACGTCACGAAGTTTCTTAGAGCGTTTTACTTAGGAAGCTTAGGTGTACTCGAACACATACATTCGTAAACAACAGAAACATATTCTCTAACCTTTCTGCTCTTGTTGCTCAGACGTTATGAGTTCGTGCTGGGATCCTACTTGGTTCACGATCACGTCTAAAAATACGATGACGCTTCTGAAGATGCTTTTTATCAAGGTGAAGAGTCGATAGCCCCGGTTGATAGCTAGCTCCTTTGGCATGTTAAACATGATTCTTGATGAATTCACTCCAAACGATCGCTCGTAAATTGTTGATCTCTCGTAAGCCTTGCAGACCGACCCTATCCGAAAACGTTTAACGACCTTTCTTGTTGCTCTACCGCGAACGGTGTGTTCGTTTGTATGTGATTTCATCGTCCTAGAAATCATGGGTAATAAAGTTAAAATCTCGAACTAAATGATATTCTCTCGTTATTTTCTTGTAACGTAACAGAGTTATGCAAATGAAACCCATGTAGCGAATTATTGTAAGGTGAAAGAAAGTAATCATGAGTAATGTGTGTTGACCCCAGCAAAACAATTCTTGGATTGCACTGTCACGCAATCCTGACGCAACTCGAAAACCATTCAGTGGATAAAGTCAAGAAATTGTGATGTTATAGCAGATTAATAAATATTATACTTTTCTAATTTTTAAGTCTGTGCGTTTTCCCAAACCTCAGATATTCCTCGAAATATTTTGAACAAATTTACAGAGCCCAGTATGGAGCCGCCTTGATCCGCAGTACTTCTGGAACTTACTTTGGCTATCTAGGGGACTGATTATCTGTACTGAACAAACAAACATTTGCATAAACACTTTTCGTAATACTTTAACTTCTCACGAGATAAGTATATGTTTTCGACAAACGCGTTCGTAGCTCTATGTCACGCACTACCATAACTCTGAAATTCAAAATGTCTCGCTTGTTTGAGAAATGAAAAAAACAAAACAACAGCAAACAAACAACACAAGCAACAACAATGACAAAGTCTAACGAAAATAGACTGAAACGTTTATAGGCTGATATAACGATCTTGACTCATTTCACGTGCTAAAGCCCCGCAAAACGAGTAATAAGCGACTCCAAGAAATGCAATCAAAGGCAGAATATTCAATTGCAATATAGCTAGTGCTTCTCAGTATAACGACTGCCTGGGTACACGCAGCAAGGCGTCTAGTTTACTTGACGTAATGGCCTCATTAGAAAGATACCAAAAGAGTTTTACTGAAGTAAGCCATTTGAACAATTTCAAGTTGTAAAACGGAAAGTCCATCCTGTACTGACTGTCTTAGTAAATCCTATATACAGTTACATAATATTTGTTTCTGTTAGACAAGTGAGTTTTTTATCTCCAAGTGGACAACTGACTGTACGTAAACCAAGCCTTGTTTGACTGAAATTTGGGATCAGAAAGTGGCATGTTTAAGAAAATTTCTAAGTTGAAACCACCGTAGTTACTTCAGTAGATATAAACATCGTTAGGTGGCATTTTCGTTGGGTCTCAGTAGTTGTTGTTGCTTTTTTTGCCAGGAATTTGATGGTAATATCGATGGCGACACTGTAAAGTTCAACACAGTTCCATTCCCAGTGAAAACCTCTCAAGTTCTCCTGGAGCCGAAAGATTGGCATCACAATATCGCTTTAAGGCTTGAGCTCTACGGCTGTGAACCAAGTGAGAACCTCTTTGATTCTTATCACATATGACCAGTAGGAGACGAATGAGCATCAAGCATGGTCGTTTACCAAGTCAAAATACGAACCTTTCAATTAAGTAATGCAAGTGTCCTTAAAATACAAGCAAATGTGGGAAACAGAGAAATGGAATCACCTGAGTTTGGCTAATTTAATTGCTCTTAACTATTATTATGTTGAATAAAGATGTTTCTTATCCCAGCCCACGCTCAACAGGGCTTCATTGGCATGTCACTTCTGAGCGTTCTGTATGAAAAGAAACTTTGTTTCGTAGCGAACGTTAAAACCTCTTTTTTTTTCCCTTTTCTTAGTTAATTATTTCAACGTTTGGCTGAAGGTACGCAATACGAACTTTCTGCTTAGCTTAATGAATCCCAATGTTAAAGAAACCAGAGAAATCAAGGACTTGGTTTTAAAACAGGTATGTTAAAAACATAACTGGTTTAAGTGTTTCACTTATAAATTTGTCATCCTGAAGCTTCTCCCTAACAGTCCCGGTTAAGGAACTACAATCGTAAGCAAAGGTTTTAGAGTGTCAGGTATATTAAAAACAAAACCAATTTTAGTATGTCACTCTAACTCTCCCAGCTAGCTCTTATTGCTGCATTTCTTCTCAAACTGTTTCAATTAATTAAGTACAATCTTAAGCAATTCGGTTTTCAGTGTCAACATCAGGTTTCATTTTCTTGGTAGCTGGCGAAGCTGCTTGTTCCTGGCGAAGCTGCTTGTTCAACAGTCTGTATAAAACAGATAAAATATAAACGAAACAGTGTCAGTAAATACATCTTCAGTTTATAAATTGGCACTGAACAAGTTCCTTCTATGTTCCCAGCGGAGAGCTGTAACTGAATTTCGTTTAGTTTGCGTGATAACAAACAGCATAACTTGTAACAGTTAATCCAACAGTCGGGCTCGGCGTAGTAATACGTAAAATGAAAGTAGCTAACATGTTCACGGAATATTTCAAACTTAGTCCCTCCAGAGCTAACATTTAGAGAGCTTAAAACATATCTTGCAATATAACTGAACCAGCCGAGAGAGAAAAAACCTGCCAAAAAAAACAGAGCTGTCAAACTCTGCAAATTACACGTGGATAACAGCGGAAGCCACACAGACATATGACCTCTGACGGCTCTACTTTAACGAAATGTCCTTCCAAAAACACAGGATTATTGCTTAGCGAAATATTCAAAGATCCCCCTATCGTACCATACAAAAGGGGCAGATCCTTAGAGATATACTAGTTCGAGCAAAACTTCCTAAAGCGGCTATTACACGTGGATAGGAGTTGTATAGGCTAGTTACCCCATTGTTGTCACTCGTTGAATCCAGCAATAAGCTTCATCATATTGCGACTGGTGCGCCAGAAAACTGACCTAGTTTGGCCGGAATTTCCGGAAAATACTTCAGGACCGCAAATGTGAGGAAATTGATTCTTGGACTCTAAAAATATAGGCAACTTACCTTTTAATGCATTTGCCGATTGACCGTCTCAGGCGATAGAAATACCCCACGCACACCAGGCAAACATTAGGGGGATTAATAAAGTCGTTGTCCTCTTCAATATCGATACCATGTTGTTCGAATTCAAGCTTAAATTTTTCTTTTATGTCTTCCAGAAGTCTTTTGAAGACTTGCCAGAAAATCGACATAAATTTGCTGTTTTGATTATATGGGTACCAGCATCATCATCTCAATACCTCATAGGAACACATCAATTACAGATGTAGATATGGCCGCCGTTACGAACAGCACATCGCAAATCAAAATACCCCACAACAACACTAGAAACACATTAAATCCCAAGTATATGGCATGAAGATTAACGACATATTTTTTGTGATTGCCGCAAAAATCTGTAAGTAACTTAAATCTGATCACAAAATGAAAAACATACCTGATTTGCAAGCGCTGTTTCACTTCACGAGTAGCATTTTACATCGTTTACGCTGGTCTTACACCGCCATCTTTAAGACATGAGAGGCTCCTTTCTTTCTTCTACTTATCGAATAGAGTTATGGGTAAATTACCAGAGCATAATCGAACAACTAACGAGCAAAGTGAAGTGAATACGAAAAGTGAAGTGAATACGAAAAGTCCCAATTTTTGAAAAGGCCGCCATGTTATGACGTCACATGGTTATCAAATCTGATAACGATCCCGGACTGGTCAAGTGCGTAGATGGCTCTCGAGCATCTTTCAACAGCCGAAAGACCGTTTTAACTGTAAAACTGGCCATTTTTTGGTTATTAGCGAGCCAAATGACAAATGAATGATAATTACTGACCTCAAATAAACATGATGAAGATTGTGGACGTCGCATAGCTCCCGATTTACGATATAACTGCCAACGAGCCAGCCGAGGGAAGACGCTCGGTTGGCGAGGCGGCAGAGAATAAATAGTGCCGCGCGAAGAATGCTATATACAAAAAAATTCTCGCTCAAGCTCCCGAAAGTGTAAGTGTAAGGTGTAAGGAACTTGGTTTTAGCCAATTGCAAGGACGGAACTATTGGAGCCATTGTAGTTTTTAGCCAATCAAGAGGCGCGTTACATTTAGACTTGTCTCGTGGAAGGTGTGTCTTCTTTGCTATTGTGTTTATCCAACTGTGAACAATTTCTAGTCGAACCACTAGAGCAGAAGCATTTAAAAATGACAACAACGCGCTCTCTTCGCTTCGCTCTGTTAAATCAAACAACTAGAATGACTAGAATGAGCAAATGAGAAACAATCAGATGGAAGCTGATTTCAACCAACAACTGACCTGCAGTCAGGTCAGAGGACCTGGGGCTAATTAAGTTATTGCTAGTGAATACTAACACCATCAATTATTATTATAGATCAAATCTCTAACTCTTTTCTGATTTGCCGAGAGCATACAGTGAATTTTGGAATCAGTGCCCATGACATCATAACTGCATATTATATATAATAATTAATTGTGTCAAGGACACTCAGTCATGGGTAATCATGTCAAGTTTGCACGCTTTCTGTTGCTTCCCATCAGTGAAGACGCAAAAACATGACTTCCATTTTTTTTCGTTTAATATATAATAAAACAATTATTCGATTCGGTTTTTGTGATATCCAGGATAATCTTGGTCGAGGTAAGGGTTATCAGCCTCAGCATCTGGCTTTGGCTGATAACCCTTTACCTTGACCAAGATTATTCTGGATATCACAAAAACCTCATCCAATAATTGTTTCTAATCATTCAGTAATTCTGGACAACCAGGCCTTAAACAGATGCAAATACGATGAAAACAACTAGGTTTGGTGGCAGTGCTGTCTTGATTACTGCCTAAAAAATATCAAACTTCAGACAAACATAGCGAGAAAACGGTAAGGGGTGCGATGGGGTGCGACGTCTTAGAAACAAACTAAATCGTGACCACGATCCGCCATTTTTGACTCACCTACAGTTGAATCCCAATAGTGGCAAGAAAGTTCGACAAATTGGCCGAAAAAATCGACAAACTAAAACTTTAGATCCTTACCTTTCTTTTCCTTTAAGCAATTAGATCACCAAACTCGTTAATGCCGAGAAAACACGCAAAGAAATCCTCTTCATCCCTCGAGAGACGATTTCTTCCAAATTGACTCCCAAGAAAATACACGCTCCTGATTGGTTAATTGCCTCTACCATAGTGCAGTTCGGCGCGTGTCCAACCTCCTCTGAGCAACAGACAAATAGTTGCCAACGAGTCAGCCGAGCGAAGACGCGAGGCTGGCGAGGCGGCAGCATTATAAAGCCGTGTGCGTATGTGCGTGAGTTGATTTTGGTACAGGGAGATGAAATCTCGAATGGAAATGTACGTAAGGTAATATAAGGTAATGTAAGAGTGACGTCATCGGTGATTGTTTTCGAGTGATCCGACAGGAAAAGGTGAGTGGAAATTATTCACTCGTGAGCTTGAGCGCTGTCTTCTTGCGTGTACCTTGATTTAGTGTTTTTGGGAGCCAGAGTGTCACAAATCTAACAACTAGGAGACCGAAGAGTCGCCCAGAAGAAGAATCGTGAGTGGTAGTGCCACAGTCACGGCTAGCTTGCCAAAACAATCAATTGCCTCGACAAGATCGGTCAGCGTGTCATTTAAGAAACAAAAAACAAAACCACTTGAACATAATCACTATAAACTCAATCAGAGGGCGTACAAAGCCTCTTTTTATCGAGCTAGTGTGCTCAAATACAAATTTGATAGTCACAGCGAGCGTACCAAAACAACAGTCAATGGCCTTGACAAAATCGGCCAGCGTGTAATAACTAAGGAAAAAAAAAATTGAATATATTCAAATATATTCACTATAAACATAATCAGAGGGAATATAAAACCTCTTTCCAATCGAGTTTGCTCGCAATCACAAATTTGATCCGGCGACGAACGAGTCATGAGTCACACAACATGTCGCTGTTTAATAGTTTGTGCCGTCTTTTGTGTTCTGTAGCCATTAGCGTTCACAAAAGTGAAAAACAGTCTAAGCTCTGTTTGCCAGGAAGCCACTATTTGTCAAGCCTCAGGGAACTTAGCAAATCAATTTGAATAGTCTTCTTATTCCAAAGTTTCGGGGGGCTCGCTTGAAAATTATCCGATCTGAAGTGCTCAGGTCCAAAGTAATGCTTCTTGTATTGTGTATGTAGTTAGTGGTGTGACTAATTTCGATTTTTCACATGGATATCAAAATAACAGTTGGAAAACCAAAGAAAAACCAAAAAAATATGTAAGTTTTGCACTGCTTTTTTAAACAATGTTTCGTTTTAAAAAAATGTCTGTACTCTGTTTATTTATTAATTTTCTCTCGGCGCACAACAGTGCCAGTTTACTCGTTAGCACTCTACCGGCAGGTATTCCTAGTAAGTAATGGTATCAGGCGTACCTTCCCGCCGCGAAAAAGCATAGGGACGCCTGATCGCAGGTTAATCCAGTGTTCAAATCAAAACACAAATCGGACCTGTTTGCCACAGACTTAAACAAGCATGTTCATCAATCAAACTAGTGTGTTTACTTTCAGTTTGACTTTTCCCATCATATCGAACTGAAAGTTCGACCGAGCAGCGATACAATGCAAAACTCTTGATATTCAGGGAAACTGACGGACTCCTCGATCGAATTCTCAATATCCTACTGGATTGCGTGACGAACGAAACCAACCTTTCCCCAAGGGGTGTCATGTTACCGGCTGGTAAAAGCGTTATAATTTTCTCTCGGTAATGTTTGCAACAGAAGAGAACCAAGAATCCGTCATGCTGTATTAATAAACTCCTTACTTTAAACGATTTTAGTGTAGTTGATCGACTGCCAATAGTGATTTCCAGTAAAATTGGGCCGCTACCGATCAAATAATAATCGAAACAGTCGATTTATCTCTCACATAATGACTTCCTTATGCTCTTAACCTTAGTCTGATGTCAAGTAAATCCATCTCTCATAACTATTTAAAAGTCGAGTTCGACCGTAAAGAAGTCAGTTGAGCTTTTATTTTTGACCTACAGTAGGACGGCTTACATAGCATAGTGTGTAACAGTTCTAACCGATAGACCCAAATAAGTTAATAAACATTAGAAAGGCGAAAAATATAGATAAGTTTGATATTAAAGTTATAATTATTATTCCACGCTAGAGAACTTAGTTCATTTAGCTTAGCAAGATAATAAACACAAGTGAATCGTACTTTTCGCGCGCGCTGATTGGCTAGCTCAGAGGTGATTAGCCAAGTATTATCCACCTCCGAGCAGCCGAAGAAAAACAAAATGGCTTTCGTCTGCATATTGTCACAAATAAAGTCGCTCTTTGGGCCGCTGGTTATTCAGCTTGTGCGGTATATACTAAACCAATTATTTACCTCAGTGTCGGTGAATAATTGTTAAATGGAGGCCGCGGCTCAATCTTCAATTAATCTCTTTAAAGGTTACAGAGTATCTTAAAGGTGTCCCGGGCTTCCTGTTCGTTAAACTTCACAAGTTCAGGTTTGTTAATTTTAGTTATTTCTCGTTACGTTACATTAACCTTGTATATCAATCCTGCAAGAAACTCAACTAAACTGATAAAGAGTTTATAATCTAATGCTGGCGTAAAAGCCTTCTCAAAGTCTTATATTGCTAAAACCGTTATCATTATTTAATATTTTTGTTACAGACATATGGAAAATTATTTCGACATCGACATATTAAACATGAAACACCGTTCAGGCTTCTTCTTTCCAGTTGCTTAAACTGGAAAATTTACTGCGATGATCATTCTTCACTTGCATCTATAACCGCAGTTCAAATATGAAATATTTCATATATGCTTCACATGAAAGACCGTGTTTGGCAATATTTCCAAGCACCACGCGGAACATTTTTGACGAGCATCGCAGTGTTGGAAAAAATACTGTCTTTAATGTCTGATGTAATGCATCAAACGCGAGACACGTGTTTCATCGGGATATCCAAACACCGAGAAGAGATTTGAAAATACGACGCGCAACGGAGTATTTTTGACGAAATTCAAGGTGTTTGGATAGCCGGTGAAACACTGTCTCGAGTGTTTGATACTGAACCATTTCAAACGAAATGGAGGAGTAAACGGAGGATGAAAATCGTCAAAATCTATGCTAATTAAGACCTGGTATCCAAACCTCCTTCACGGTTGTAATTTCCTTTGTTTGAACTTTACGAAATATTAATGGATCAGACTATATCTTCTCAGTCGAGACTAAAACCAAGGTCGAGAACAGGTAGAAATAAAGTCGCAAAAATCTATGCTTATCCAAACGCCCTACCGGTCATGTTTTTCATGGTTCGTATTTTGTTATGCCATGTGAATTTTCGCTCGACCACTTCTCACCGAAATAGCCCTGGCGAGACAAAACGAGCCTGATTTGTTGTCGAAGCGTACCAAATTCAGTTAAGAAATATAGATTACTTCATAGAAAGTGCGACGTACGGATTTTTATTCACGAGTTGCAAAACTTTGGAAAACGAACGCGTGAGCGCAGCGAACGAGTGAGTTTTTCAGAGTTTTGTAACGAGTGAATTAAAATCCGTACAAAGCACTTTCTATGCTGTAATTTGTTTATTGTATATACGGCGAGAATTAAACATATCCTTTAAATCAGTTTCATTTTTCCCCGATAACATAAGCTTACATGCAAAACAGTAAAAAATTTAAGACTGATGTAAATGGCCGAACGTGATAAAAAAAAAACAGATTCGTTTTCCCGTCCAGCAACAAGTGAACAAACTCTGTGTTTACGGTAAGCTACTTTAAGATTGGTTTAGACATGATCGCTAGTCTAAAGTCGCTGCGAAAAATCTTAGCAATCCTTGCGCTGATCATGAGAAACCAGTAATCGTAAGAATCCATCCACTTTTTTTAGGACTCGCGTCGTTATCAGCAATCACATGGATGATATGGAAACCAGCCTTAAGTATAAAATGCTAAAAGGAATACTGGATGTTGTTAATGACTAAAGATTCTTCTTGCTAAAGAAAGCTCATATTAAAAATTTCGATTTCCCCTAGCAAAACTTTTCCGATGAACATTTTTTGGCGGTAGGCAGTCATCTTGAATTCTATTATTTCAAAAAACTATCATATAGAAGGCTCAGGGTCACAAAGACCTTTTTCGACTGCACAGTTTGTTGCTCCATTTCAGGCCATGTGATGATACTCTTTAGAATTATCGATTTCAAGTTTTCAAATAGTCGTGTGCATATGAATAAACAATTTCAGTTGGAAAAAAGAGCAGTCTGTATAGAATATCACGTGGTCTGCGATGGAAAACAAACCGCCCAAGCGAAAATGGGTCTATTGGATTTGTCCTCTGAGCATCTCACAATAGCTATTGGAAACAACATAATTCAAATTGGCCGCCGTGACGCCGAAAAAGTCCATTGTTCGCTAACGGTGAATGTAAACATGGTCCCTCAATCAGTCCGAATTTGCCTTAATTTCCTAATTATTCTGCTGGTAATCAGAAGTCATGTGGTGTCCACGTTTTGACGATGCTGAACAGCTTTCTATTGTTTCTGTTTGACTTGATGATTTAGTCCGCCTTTATACATAAACGACTTCCAAAAAGAGCAAGTAAGCGTGACAGCCGAGGTGGAGATCTATTGCATACCATCATCCACTGAGGACATTTTAAATCAGCTTCGAAGCTCGTTGGCCAGACAGGGAAACGAAACTTTATTTGGAACTACTATTCTGAAAAGTCAGCATCCAGGTAGGTTTCGTGAAATATCCTTGTGAATTTTAATGAGATATGAAATTTCAAACAACAGGTTTGAAACAGGAGTATCGTAAACCCAAATCGAAGAAATAACTCTGGCTTATAACAAAGGACACAGTGAACCGATCATAACTCCACGTAAATACATGCAGCTGACGAATTTGCGGAAAAACTTGTCCGAGCGATTAACAATTTGCTTTCTTTTGTTCTTTTTTTCCCGCAATAGCAAAGACGTGAATAAAGCATGCGGTTTAAAGACTTAAAAGCTTGCAGCTTGTAGAGCCGTGTATATGAAACATGATTGAAATGAAAGTGCCAAAAGTATGTTTACCTCGTGGGAGGGGCGGGGGAGGGACAGTTGGTTATCGGCATTTTAGAGTCAAAATGAGTCAATAAGACAAAAACAGAAAGAAAGTAACTCCGCGTTTAGCGTATAAACGGTAAAAATGCCTTCCGCGTGTTCCTTAAGTGCGTAATCTTTAATTCAATGTTTGGTATGTCTCCCCAGTTAGTGGAAAATGTCAACCACCCGCCGTCCAAGTCGCTCTCGGCAAAGATCCATTAAATCCTAAGCTGGTAACATTCGACATTTCAAAAAAAACAGAAAGGAACTACATTGTGGACGCAAGCTTAGATCAGGACTGCAACATCACTGAAATGATAGCGTACAGCTGGGAGATCGCAGCCGTTGACAGAGATTCGGGAATTTTCAATCTGATATATCAATTTGGTAAAACCCGAAGAGGGAAAAAGAGGAAAGATAAGGTACACTTATGGAAACAATATATCCAACCGCCTGGATTACAGTATATTAGATGCATCGCAAGGAACGCTGACGAAACAGGTGTATACTCATTCACCTACGACTTCGGCTTCTTTGAATTAGTACAAATGGAGCCATTAAACTGCGCAGTAACACCGAGGCAAGGAAAGCCCAGTTCAGATGAATTTACTGTACGTTGCAGAGGTGGATACAAAGACAAGGAAGTAATTGGCTATTCTGCCACGCTGGCTTCGACTAGCAAGCTTTTCGGCTCAAGTACAAGCAACTGTTCGGGAAAGGAACCGGAGACCGGCCTCACAAGAGAGATGGAAACCGACCCTTACAAGCCTCTGGTTCTTTCAAATTGGAGTACTCCGACTGCGACGATAACTCTACCTGCTGGCAATCCAAAGGAAGATTATAGTGTTCACGTAAAGATGGAAGCTAAGTATTTGTCGATGCCTTCACTCTTTGATGATGTTGTTGTTAAGGTGGGTTGTGGTATGTACGAAAGACATGAGTGTAGGTAGTTGATCACATGCAATTTCATTAAACAATATTACTAATTTGCTCTGAGGTATTTTCTCCTGGTTGAAACTATGTTTTGCCCAAATTATTAAAATTTCAAAATACCATTTAGCCTCGGAGCGGTATTTGAATCAAACGCACGAGCAAAGTTCTGTATTCTGTGCAACGGGGCATGTCCGTGTTTTGGAATTGTGAAGACCACAACGAAAACTGTTGCAACAGCACAGGGTTTACCGAATTTAGAAGGATTAGCCATTGCCTGGGGGAATGGGAATTCCCTTATTAAAAGATGGGTGATGCTTGCTGGAAAATTTGTTTTAAACCTCTAAAAGATACCAATCTGAGCGTTGCTCGAGCGTAATTTGACCACTAAAAGATACACCTTAAAATCGCAGAAGTTGGCATAGCCTCGATTACGAGCCACTTTTCCCACGCTAGTACACCAGACTCGAGAGACGAGCGGAAGTCGAACCTGGAAGTGAAGATTCAGTTTATTTGCTTTCTTTACCTATTACATTAATTATTTATAAGTATTTCAATGCATGGCGAGGTAAACTCTAGAAACCACTAGCGATAATTATTGGCTGTTCTGGTGCTATAGCCTAGAATTTGACTGCCTGTAAAAAAAGAAGTTGAAAAACAATGGAGGCAACAGGTTTTTATGGAGTAAGTACAGCCTAAAAGATACTTTGACAGCTAAAAATAGTGGCGTTTTTCATCAACACCAGGAATTCTTGATTTATACCTCAAAGCTGGCGATAAGAGTACCTCCAGGGAAGGGGGGTATTGAATCGTTGCATTATATTGCGTTCGTTGTCGGATTGAATGCCCTATTTTGCTAAGATAACATATTTGCGGTGTCATTTCTTTGATTTTTAGGTAGACATTCTCATTAAAGCAGTCACAATTATCAAAAATCTACTAACATCCGACCAGCATGAAGAAGCTGCTTGCAACTTGAAGATCATCCAAACCATATTGGACCAGACAGAACGTAGCACTGCGGTTAGAAGGAAGGTTGGTCAGGTTAAAAAAACAAAAAGTAACAAAATAGAGCTCAAACCTGAGCCATGGAGATTTTACAGACCATACAACAAACTGAAATTCGTTGTCACATCATTACAGAAAAACAATCAGTTTCCGACAATTGGCTTGTAACACGAATCACTAGTGCATCGTATTTTGAAAGTCGATCTTGGTTATGCAAACTTAGAGATCTGGAAGAATGAACACTCCGGCTAAATGTGAACTATATGTCACTTTGCCAAGTGCCGCAAAGGGTCTCTTGCCGTTATAAAGAATGAGTTGAAAATCACTCTACGTGAATTCTCAGAGGAATTTCACGCTTTCGACTTGCTCTTCTCACGTCACTAAATAATGTTGTCTGAGGCTATGATCGTTGCAGTAATATTTAAAATATCTTCCAACATTATACAACTTTTCGTGTGGTAAACAACAGTCCGTCGGAGTGGCTTTAAGGTTAGTGCTATAAACTTTTGGATCGAGTGGTCTAGGTTTAAGCCCTAGCGGGACACTTTAATATCTCCATGCAGGTTTGTAAAAGGGTACTAGCAAATTTAATGTCGGGGGGGGGGGGCTGCTACAGACCAGCGTCCCATGTAGGGGGGAGCAAAATTACTTTTAGTCGCTTGATTCCACGAAAAACCGGGGTAAGTTGAGACAAGAACTTTAGCACAACGTGTGGTAATTGTTTACGCATCATTTCACTTAACGTATTCATGATTGACCAATTTTCTGTTTCTTCTCAAAGACAAAGCAAGACATGATACAAAGCATAATGAGTATAAAGATTAAAACCGTCCAGCAGTTGAACCAAATGGTAACCTTTGTTATTTACAGTAACAAAATAAAAGAAGAAACCACGAGGGAAGTCCAGGTACGTTCAATATCATAGGACCAGTGGTTTAGAGTTGCATAATTTTGATAATAAAAAATGTTTACCCTAGACTGCTTTTAAATGTTGTGTAGGAAGCGCTCAAAGTTCGGCGAAATTATTGTATAAGAAAATGGCCCTCCCAGCTGTTACGGGACATATTTTAGTTAACAGGCACACCGCAGGATTTGGTAGTTAACGGCTTTATTCTTGAGTAACTGGCTTCGTCGAAAACGATAGCACAACTGCGACTGGTCTCACTAGAGTGTCTAAGCTTACAGATCCTGGTCTTTTTATGCTAAGCAATAAAGTTAATTGGTTTTTACAAAGGTAAATAGCATTCATATGCAGAAAGTAGGTGTTTCCAGGTGATCAAAGTCGGAAAATTAAAAGAATTGAAATTGAGCTGAGTTTAAATGTTCGTGCAAAAATTTGCAAAACTTAAAATATCTTGAAGGCTGAATTCTTATACCACAATTGAAATCGCTAGTCGAAAAGGAATCAAATTTTACTAGGATTCTGTCGAAACAGATTTTAGTTTAAAGTTGAAAAGGTAAGTAAAATTTAGCTGTAAATGGTAAATGAACAAAGACCTCAAAAAGGTATTAGGACGCTTGGCTAAGCTAGATTTTAATGAGGCAAGCAGAACCGATTAGTATGCGAGTTCTGCTGCGAAGGTGTGAGCGGTAGTGCGCCCTGAATAAATAAGGTTCGTTATGGATATTACTTATTTTTCTAATTGACGGCGGAAAACACCTTTGAAAGAGCACGAGTTTCTCAGCACCCTGAGAACGCCAAGGGAACCGTTTACTTAATTTAAACAAGGCTACATCGTTACGTCCCGGATATCAATCTTCATTTCACTGACCAAATTTATGAATATAAAGAGTCACTAAATGAATGAAATATCAAGAATGATAAAATCTTAAGAGAGTGTGTTTACATAGCCAAGTAATGATCCAGTGTAAGACCTTACACTGAGATAGAAACAAAATACTTCAATTTATCGTTAATTTGATGGAAGAACACCTGAGGTCAGTGATTTGCTTTATTTTTGTAATGAAATGCATCTTGGTCACAGCTTGCATTGTTAATTCTGCTTGTTGACAGTTTATAGATGTGGACGCAACCCATTGTGAACGTTTCCTCTCCTGTAAAGCATGCACGCATTCAACCTCGTTCCCAGGGTCTCTCCTCACTTACCTCAGAGAGCGGTAAGATCAGAGACCCTGGGGACAAGGTTAGCACCCATTTCATTTATGTTTTGAAGTTAATAATGGCACGAAACTCATTTTTTCGCAGGAAAATTCTCTTCACATCCTTAATATGGGGGTAGACTTTGTGAATGAACAGAGCGCCAGAAACTTCTCTAACATAGACAATACAACAAAGAACCTGTTGCAGGGTGCTGCACTGATTCTTTCGTCTGCCTCAAAGGATAACAATAAAAAAGTAAATACCGATTTCTTCCCTCTTAACATGTTTAACAAGAAGGTACGATATATCAATATTCAAACATGGCTCCGAGGCTTTCAGGACAAATTTCTATATTCGGTGTTATTTTCTTTGTATCCAAGTGTCTTTTGTTAATTGAGAGACAAAATAAACTTAAATTTTGTAATGTGACCCGAAAGCCTCAGAGCCATGTTAAAATATTGATATATCAAACGTAGCCTATTGTGACCTCATGATGCGTACGCTAGATTTTTGGATCAAAAAGACAGAGTTAGTCAATGGAATCTGGAAGGGGCACTATCCAGAATGGTTGGGAAACAAAAGCAAAACACTAGAAGACCTAGGGAAGGAGGGACAAGCGCGTACGACACCTATTCTTGGGAGGTGATCAACACGTAGTGGTCGCTTACAACAAAAGAAACTAGACTTAACCAACTGGCCCCTACGATCTATTGGATTTGACCAGACCTTTAGTCTAAAACAGAACGAGAATGAAAACAAAGGCTCTTTAGAGCAACCTCGTGGTATGAATTGTTTGCACCCTTGAGTAGCCCGCGGTCTGGCGGTTTTTTTTTTTTTTGCAAAGTTTATACCTTTGGTCGTAGGCAACATGTGCCGGCATGATTGTTATGTTTGTAAGAAGGGATTGACTTACCGGTAGTTCAAAAAGAGAGTTACTGTTGAGGAAAAGATTGTTCAGAAAGGGAACTGACATTTTTTCGAAATCAGGAACATTGTTAATCAACGGAAATAGTCAATCTTTGCAAATAGGCGTTTTTCCTGGAAGATGTACTTTTTGGTATATTTGTTTGTTCATGATTGTTTCAATTGATACCATTATGTGTGGTAAACAAATAGTTTTATTTTTTTGGGTAAGTGACTGTTGTTGTAATAGAGACATGTGAAATACTATTATTTATTTTTTTTTTCAAACTGGTATGTTAATGTTACCAAAAAATATTTATTGACTTCGTCATTGTACAGTACATCCAGTAAATATTCATATAATAAGGCCCAATGATATCTCTCTAATAGCTTCTTGTTCCAGTTTAATATAAAGGATAGCATTCACCGAAGAAAAATCAAATGGGAATTCAGGCATTGGGTTATTTAATGTATTCCATCTACCGCAACTACTTATTGAGAAATCTTCACCAAACCTCGTCCCCATTTTCTCTTTCGAGTGTCCGGACACAATATATTGTAAAGCCATGCATGACTTCAAACCCGCTACTTTTCTTTGTCCAGATAACAAGAACAGCAAAGAAATCGATATACTGCATAACTGATATGAGACGAAGGTTTCTGAGCTCTTCACCAGGTAGAAGTGAAGTCCAACTCGACACCAAAGGCGTTTCCGTTTTACTGGTGAAAAAGAAGATCAAGAGTTTCAATGATAAAGTGCTTCGCATAAAGGAAGATGAAGTGCGACTTCCCAAGGACTTATTTACTGGAAAATGGAGTGATACCCTAAAGTCTGGCTCAGTGCAGGTATTTGAAAAAAGCACTACACAGCAAACCAAAAAAAAAGCGATAAAAATAAATAGAAATTTGTCCATTGGAGAACCAAAAGTAATATTAGTTCGAAATCTAGAACCATATCACATGAATTTATAAATGTGCGTTACATTTGTTATAATAATAACAGTAATAATAACTTTATTGTGTTAGTTTATTGAGCTCAGTGAGAACCCCCTAATAATAGAGGACACCTATTCAGTTAAGTTACTGCTGGGTGTTTAGTTGAAAAAGTTTGTCACGAGTCCAGCGAACTTGAACCTCACAGAATTCCTCATTTAATGAACAACAACGGGGTATTTCCATTAAAACCATAAAAAATAAATAATTTTTGCATAACATGTTATTTTTCAGATCATAAGATTCGATCGCAATCCTGTTTTAGCGAGACAAGAAATCATCCCGAGAACTATGTCAACTGTTGACATCACATTTTGGCACAGCAATGACACCAAGATGAAGATTTCTTATCTAGACACACCAATAAGAATAACGTTCTCCAGAGAGTCTTACGAAACTGGAGATCGAGGTGCACTGAATGAAATTCTGTTTCTCAAAAGAAAAGAAATGCGTTATCACAACGTCTCTATTCCGTCTTACGAATCTGTAGTAACTGTGCGAATTAAGCCTGAGAAGAACGTTTCACTGCGTGTCTACCTCAAGCACTACTCAAGACCAACAGCACAACAATATGACTTGAACGCGACTCTGCCAAACACCACCCTTTCGCGGTGTTCAATTTTTTCCAAGGAAGGGAATGGCGGATGTTCGCGTCGTGACCCATATGAGTTTGATCTTCTGCCCAATGCTACAGGTCATATTGGACACCATGTTATTGGAGTGGAAATTCTTGAAGATCCCTTTGAAATTCCCGAGGAGTCTGCAGGAATGACAGGCTATGATGCAGAGGCTTTGAGAGGACAGACACAGTATTGCGTAAAGGTGAAACAAGCCCCAACTCCTCTCCCAGTAAAAAAGAACGTTCCTCGCCAATACGATTCTAAAACGGATGTTAAGTACAAGTGGCTTGTTACGGTAGGGACCTGCGTATTCTGGGACACTGTGAACAAAAAATGGTCAGCACGAGGAATCCAGGTTTGTTTATTTTGAATTTCACTTTCATCTTTCTTCTTAATTTTAAAACTCGTCTAGAATTGACAGAAATTTACAGAAGGATACAGGTGCAACTCATTTCTTATTGTAAACTTAAACATATGTGGAGAGAATGAGTATCAGAAAGTGAACTCAAGATGCGTCATTTCTAATGGGGTGCCTTAGCCTCAACGCTGCTGAGACAATTACACTGAAGGGGGCTGCATCTGAAAAGAACAGTTACATGTCGAGAGCTATGGGAAAAAGTAATCTACTGATTCTCTGAAATAATAATTGCGTCACCTTTATCCAGTCTAACAAAGATTCACAGTCCAGTCATCGAGAAAATTAGGCCCGTTAACCTTTGTCTATTTATATATTAAAAATTGCTCAGATAATGACATTGAGAACGACATTTCTAATATAGTACTTTCAAAAATTATTACCCAAACTGCTAATTTGCCGCGATATCCATTATGGGCGTTGTAAATTTTGAGTAATCACTATGGCTCTAAGTTTGTCACAGTCAGTAAAGAGCCGCTCTGTGTTCAAGACAAGTTAGGGAATAAAGGAAATTCACACTCTGCAATGATACTGACATAAAAACTACAATGACTCACAGCTTTTTTGATGATGACTCGTTTAGGTTGCTCCTGAAAGTAACGAGACCAGGGTCCACTGTCTAACCAATCATCTATCAACATTTTCTGGCAATTTCTATGTGGTTCCCAACAAGATCGACTTCTCCAAGGTCATAGCAGAAATACAGCACCTACCACCCGAAAATATGGTCGTCCTCTCTACAATTTGCGTAATATTTGTGGTTTACGCTGTTGGTCTTGTGTTTGCTAGAAGGGCGGACAACAGAGACAAAATGAAGGCAAGTTTCCTTTTTCTTAAAACGGTGAATCTTGTGTTGAACATATATAGCTGCTTACGAAGCGCTCACTCAACTTGAGATTTATCCTGATTTTGAGACAAAATTATTCCTGAGAGGTTTGCCTTCTACACATAAACAGATTTTGTAGAATTTCTTAGCTATTTATCGCTTTAACACGGCTGGTAAAGGTATATTAACTGCCTTGGCAAGTTAGATGAGCTGTCGTTGGAGCGTCAGCACTTAGTCAAGGGGAATTTAGCAAGTTTCTTTCTTTCATAAACTGTAATATGTTAATTCAGTCTTTTGAGCCTATAACAGCACAGGAATTTTTATATATATTAGTTCATGTTTTTAGTTTTTCAATCTCCTAATTTCGATTTTAACTCGGATCGATTGTTCAATCCTGCATCGTGGTTGTTGATCGCCCAATTTGTACTTAAGAACAATGAGGCAATTAACTTCTATGTAACCATCACTTAAAATGAAAATTAATGGTTATTTAACAATTTCATGGCAAAATTAAAACTGTTTTTTGAAAAAAAAGATGCTCTATTTAACAGGTTGTGAATACCAAAGTGAGTTCTCGGAAGGAAGAACACTCTTGTGCCTATAACTATGAAATATCTATCCAAACTGGAATGTGGCATGATAACGGTACCACTGCTAACGTCAGTATAATACTTTTCGGCGAAGAAGAAACTAGTGATACAATATTATTCATGGACCCCTGGAGGGAAAGAAAACTTTTCACCCGTGGCAGTGAAAACACTTTCAGCTTCGACCTTCCACGTCGACTTGGACAGGTGTACAAGGTCAAGATTTGGCACGACAACGATGGTAAAAGTCCATCTTGGTTTTTGTACGAAGTTGTGGTTAAAGAAGTTTCTACCGACGAAAAGTGGCATTTCGTGGCCAACAGATGGCTTGCTGTAGAGAGCGCTGACGGTGCGATCGATGTTGAGATTCAAGCAGCCTCGAAAAGGGAGCTGGCGAGATTCAGCAATTTGTTTCAGTGGCGGGCCGTCACTAGCTTTGCAGACAAACATTTGTTTCTCTCAATCTTTGCCAGACCGCCACAGAACCCATTTACACGTTGTCAGAGGCTAACCTGCATGCTGTCAATCATACTGGTTTTTCTAGTAACAAACGCCATGTTTTACCAGTTTAAAAAGACAGAAGACCCAAACTCCTTTCAGTTAGGACCAATAGAACTGAGCTTAACTCAAATCATAATCGGTGTTCAGGGTGGACTTATTGCGCTACCTGTCAATATAGTTACAGTGATGATATTTAGGAACGTCAAGAGAAACATGTCCCAAGACAGCTCTCAAGAGATAGAGACCGACACTACAGGAAGAAAAACCACCCATGGCTTCTTACCTCGTTGGTTTATTTTCGTTGGATGGATCCTATGTTTGACAGCTTCAGTTTCGTCGGCAGTGTTCGCGGTTTTATACAGTTTGGAATGGGGAGCGGAAAGAGCAAATCGCTGGTTCTTGTCCGTCGGCATCTCCTTGCTTCAAGAAATATTGCTTACAGGACCAATCATTATTCTTTTCAACACTTCAATCTTAGCATTGGTCAACAGAAAACCAACTGCAAACAATGACTTCCATAACACGGCACAGCAAGAAAACTTAGTGCACATGGTTCAAGAAGATTATGGA
Source organism: Catalaphyllia jardinei (assembly GCA_022496165.2). Classification (NCBI taxonomy): domain Eukaryota; kingdom Metazoa; phylum Cnidaria; class Anthozoa; order Scleractinia; family Caryophylliidae; genus Catalaphyllia; species Catalaphyllia jardinei. The sequence continues at coordinate 30,246,029 of CM042750.1, read as the reverse complement.
CAAAAGCCTTCTACGGAAAAGCTACTAAAAGCAAGAAGTTTAAAACTACAAGAGAAAAAAATGCGGCGCTTTTTCATGGATTTAATGCTCTACGCAGCCTTTGTTATCCTACTAATGACTGTATGTTACGCGAACCGTAAACCATCCACTTATAGGCAGACAAAATCCCTTAAGGATACATTCAGTGGTTTTTACCAGGTATCGTACCGATACATATTTGGGTTTTCACGTTATTACAAGTAGAATGTGTAAATATTTTCCTTAGTTAATTAAAAATGGCCTGTTCAAGTGTAGTACAGATCAGTTATGACTTCTCTATGCTTTTGTTTAGCTAGTTTCACTTTGTTTGTTAGTTTGTTTGTTTGTTCTTTAAGTCCCGTCTCGTTAATTGATTTAAAGCAGGAGAAATTTAAGAACGAAACAATCTCCAGTCATTTTGGATTTTTGCTCATTGGGGAAATCGCATTATCTTGATGTTATCGTTTCCGAAAACCTCCATTTAAAAAGTTTTCCGCAAAGCTCGCGTTTTCAAATATTTCCGTTTCCAAAAAGTTGCATTTTTTTCGTGTCGGATTATCGTGGAGTAAGCCTGACCAAAAATTAAAACTATGTTCTCAAATTTTTCCAATCGGTTTGTTGTCTGCTGGTTTATTTGTTTGTTGATTTGTTTGTTGATTTGTTTGGCTGTTTGTTTGTTTTCCTTGTTGGTGTTTGTTACTGTTGGAAAGGTCCGTTTCTGAATCTTGTGCCGGCCCAGCGCTCTTACATAAATTGTTATCATTTAATCCAGGTAAAAGATGCCAAATCGTTTTGGGCTTGGTTTGAGGAAGAACTAGTACCTGGGCTTTACGACGGAGAGCACTCAACTGACGGACACGAGACCGGAATGATAACTAGCAAAATTGGTTTCATTGTCGGGCTGCCAAGGATTCGGCAAATGCGTATCAGACAAGGTTAGGCTTTTTGTTCATTAACCGTAAGAAATCAATAAGATGTACGCCTGAACTAAAATATTTAGCACTATACAGAAAAGTCATCACCTTAAGTACAATGTTATTTTTAATTTGACGCAATGTTACTTAATGGGAGGCATATCTCACAACCCTTAATTTAACATGTATTTACAGTATAAAGTCAAAGGAGTGCCGGGGATTGCACGTTTGGAGCCCTTGCATACTTAATCTACTTTGTAGCCTCGAAATGGTTTAAGCAACATAAAAATTTGTAATATTCTTTTCTTAAATTTAAGATGTTCTTAAACGTATTCTACGTTTCTGGATAGCCATAGAAGCACAGTTTTAATTTTGGCAAGTGCATAATCAACTTAGACTACGAGCCAGAGTTTTTTACGCGTCTATGGTCAACTCAGGTGTACCTGGTTGAGAATTTCCTCATAAAAAGCCTTGGGCTCTTGGTCTTATTGTTGAAACGTGCAGGCTATATGATTGAATGACTTACGAGACAGATTACCATTTGTAATCACGTAAAAATTATGTGGTCTCTCTTCACTGAGCTGTTTTGAGTACAAATGTTTCATTAGTGAATTAAGAATAATTGCCACTAAAAATCAAAGAAATCGTGGCTACGGTCAGAAAATTGATTTTGCTCATACCTTGGCAGTTTGAAGGTCCAGGTATATAGCTGAAGGTAATCAAGTTTTTTTTTTAATATCCAATGTAACTGAAGAAATTCATGAAAAATGTCACCGTCCAGAAAGCTCAGATTTCACTTCCTAATAATTCGAAACTTTACAATTTCAGCGTCTTTTGCACAGACTTGTACATGTCTGTGAAATTCTCGGAACTTTAAATCTATACATTGATTCTTTCTAAATCAAGGTACAGTAATTATTTTCATTTCTTATGTTTTCTGAGCCCCGATAAAGTAGACATACTTTTCTAATTGAAACAAAACTAAAATGTTATGCAAATTGAGCGAGGATAAAAGTTGACTGAATTGTCTTTGCACTACTTGCCGCGTTTTTCGTTACTGAATTTGAGTTTTGTGCTATTTGGAAAAGTACATCAGCTTAATCAGGGTTCAGTTCGCTCAGAAAACACGAGAAATGATAGTAATCACTGTGTTTTGATTAAGGATCGTAGAATCAATGTATACATTTAAAGTCTAGAACGTTTCACAGCGATGTAAACGTCTGTGTATAGTAGCAAGAACCTGAAAAGTGTCAAATTCCGGACTATCGCAAAGTGAAATGTGAGCTTTTGGTAGGATGACTGTTTTAGTGAATTTCTTCCGTTACATTGGAAATTTCAAAAAACTAACTTGACTTCGTTCAGTTACTTGCCTATTCCTTCAAACTCTCCGGGTGAAGTATGAGCGAAATCGATTTTTTTACCGTGGCCACATTTTTAGAATTTTCTTTGATTTTTACTGACATTCACCTTCTTAATATCATATGAACAGAGAACTATTGACTTCATTCGTTTTTTAGCAAAATTATATTTTATAAGAATTATTTTTGACCTATTAATTGTAGTTTTGTAGGTATCTCATTAGTACACGACCCCACAAGCTTGTTAGCTTTAACATTTTATCGTGTATAAATAAAGGTTGTATGTAACCTATATCGTTCTTAATAAACAGAATCCACGTGTGAAGTAATTCAAGTGGAACCTTTGTTACGTAACCACTTCAACCAGTGCCTTCCTGCTTTTTCCTCTTCAAGCAAAGACACAACGCCATATTATCAACCTGGTTGGAAGCCAATAAAATCCTTAGCTGGGGTGCCAGATCAGTTTCAAGATTCTTGCCCAGAGCCGTGGCACTATGAAGAGCCAATAAGCGTTAGCGAAGTTTTTCTTCCATACGGTGGCGGCGGTTACATTGCTAAGCTTGGCTACGACACTTATACTGCTCTAAGGGTCAAGCAAAATATTGAAAAACACGGCTGGATAGACGACAAGTCAGCTGTGGTTATAGTCGAGTTTGTAGTTTTTGAGTCCGCCAATCTGTTGCTAAGCAACATCATGCTAATGCTAGAGAAGTATGATAGTGGTATGAGAAAGACAAGTATCCAAGTTATTCCTGAGCTCCTGTTTCCCACATCTGGCTCCGCTGTTCAGACATTCTATCGCGTCTGCATTCTCCTGTGGCTTATTATCATCTTGGTGTTACTGGTTATAGAGATTGTTAGATGTTTTAAGCAGGGTCGTGCATATTTCAAGAGCTTCTTCAGCTGGGTTACCATGCTACAAATACTGTCGTCTTTCTGCGCTATAATTATAGTCTTTGTGAAGGAGAATACTTTGAAAGCTTTCTTACAACGAATACGCGATAATCCATTCGGTGATTGGATTGCATACCAGTTTTTCGCGTGGTCAGGTTTCCAAGAAGTTTTTTTGTCCATCACTGTTGTGACAACAACCATCAATTGTCTCAAACTCATACAGATAAATCGTCACGTACACGTCATGAAATGGACTCTGCAGTCAGCTTTTCGTTACCTGTGCTCATTCGCTATTGTTATTATAATGCTTGTTCTTGCATTTGCGCAGCTCGGGACGCTTCTTTTTGGCGCAGGAGATGGGGAATATGCAACGTTTTATTACTCTCTCCGCACGGTACTTAAAATGGGTATCGGAATCGGTAAGATACAGTTTTCAAAGATGAATGGAAGTGTTGAGTCCGAAGTTTTTGCCCCCATTTTCCTGATAGCGTGCATGTTAAGTATGACCATCATCTTTGCAAACACTTTTATTGCTATTTTGGATGACGCGTTCCATGAGGCCAGTGGCAGGGAGTATCCAGGAGATGAGCTAGGTGCCTACCTGAAAAGCTATTTGGTAAACCGTGTCAGGAAAAAAAGCTTTCTGTCATCCAAGAGATCTTTCAGAAAATCTGCGTTTCGAAATACGATACGCAGAAAATACACACCGAAGCCTCCAAAAGGTGAATTACAACGAACAATGGAGGATCATGTTGCTCCACAGGAAGAAAGAGCCAAGCTAGCAGAAACTGAGAGTCTTTTAAGTTATGAAAGTCTATGTCCTGAAACAGATTTTGAAGAAATACTTCACATCCAGACAACTCCAGCGAGTCCTACCAACAGGAGAAATGAAAACGAAAAAACGAAACTGCTGAACGCCAACTGTGATCATGCAGAGATGAAAGCCACTTTTACGCCTCCGCTAACCGATGAGGATCTCCTACTCTCTGATATCGCGAAGATTATGAAAACCGTTCGGTCAGATTTCACAAGATGCTTGTGGGAAGATGAAGAGTGGTACAATTCCCGCTCTTCTTTCTCATCATCTCCCGACAGCTTCGCAGAGCTGAATAAGTCCGCGTCCGTTCTTTCTTTAGTTGAAACTAGTCAAAAGGACGCTCCCCACATTCAGACATGGAGCTACGTTCGTGGCATGGAGAGGAACCAAAGCAAGACTGTTCGTCGAGAGCGGAGGAGCTATACCCATAGTTACACTAAGGTGTTGGCAGAGAATTACGTATGATTAATCCGTAACGAACTATTACATATCTTGTAAAGGGGGTAAGTTTCTAAAGAAACTGTCGGAGTATTACAAGATAATATGGTTTTATAAACTGAGTTGATAATGTGAATTAGCCACCCTGAATCTCTTTACGGTGGCTAATTCACATTATCAACTCAGTTGATAAAACCAAATTATCTTGTATTACATATTTTGAATAAGTTAAGTGCTGGGGTAATATCTCTTACAGTAGTTATCATAAAATACTGGGCAAAATTACTGAATGCTGATTAGCTAAGAGAGAGGGAATTTTTTCTTAATCACGAGGGCGCTTTTGGTATCCAAGCGGTATGATTACTTGATGCTGATAGGCTGAGCACGCGCTTGCAGTAAGTTGGTCTCCCGCTTGAAAGAGATTTTGCAAAGGAACTTCAGTAAGGTATCGCTTCTGAGTTTGCATCGCATTGCTTCTGAGTTAAACGCAGTTATTTAATTTAACTTGAAACAAAATCGATATGCAGCCAAGCGCAGTCTTTTGGTGGAAAAGCAAAAGGATTTTTCAGTGCAAAAGTGTATTGCTGTGCGGCCTGAAAAAAATTTGAGTGGGGACGGCGGCTGGTGTCTCACGAGGTATAAAGTCACAGACCCTGATGGCTGTTAAAATGAAAGTTCATTTCTTTGTTTTACTTTGGGTCGCCTTATTTATTGGCACCACAAGTCACTTTATCGGCCTAAAATAACAGCGTAGAATTTGTTGGTACGTTAATTGTTTCCAGTGGAAAGGAGAGTTTTGAATTCAAGAAGTTTTTAGCTCGTTTAGACACTTGCTTACGTCTTTTTTCGATCGATGAAGTAGTTTTACGCCGCTAGGCCTACTCTGGGACCCTAAGTCGCCTTAAGTCGCCTTGAGTCGCCTAAAGTCGCCTAAAGTCGCCTAAAGTCGCCTAAAGTCGCCTAAAGTCGCCTAAAGTCACCTTAAGTCGCCTTAAGTCGCCTAAAGTCGCCTTAAGTCGCCTAAAGTCGCCTAAAGTCGCCTTAAGTCGCCTAAGTCACCTTAGGTCAATATTGGTTACACAATGTTATAAGGGTTCCCTCCTTTTAAATTGTACCCTTAAGGAGGATATTAAGCTGGAGAATAGGTAAACTCGGCTCCAGTGATAAGGATCAGAGGAGGGGGCATGATAGCTAAATAATTAAGAAGTCCTATTTTGTCCCCTAGTACGGATCACCCATTGTGTTCTTGGGTAAGATACTGTACTCTCACAATGCCCTTCCCCCTCTCCCAGATGTAAAACTAGGAGGTGGTTGGGGGGAGGAAACCCTGCAATGGAGGACGAGTTGGTATGAGGTAGCCAATGGCTTTCACATACATGGAAACCACTTGTTATAACAGTTGTGCACCTGTCAAACCACCATGTGTTAAATAGCATGATTAATTCCTGCAAACAATACTGAATTAGGAAATGTCTCTGTGACAATGTATACTCCTACTTAATTTTTGTTTTGTATTTCATTGTGAGTTGATCAGTGTGTTATCTCCAGGAAATGAATAAAAATATGGTTGATGGCAAAAAAAGCAAATGACTGTGGCTGCAATAATTTATTTATATATTTACTGATTCAGATCAAACTTACAGTTCTGGGTCATCAAAGTAAAAAAAAAAATTAAATAGAAAGGTATTCTGGAGAAAAGCTACATTTTTGCCAGTCACTTTTACATTGAGTAGTACAAATGCGTTAATCCAAAGTCTGTTGAACTGAACTGAAGCTGAAGTTTAGACACTTTACTTACCCAGACCAAAAGAGTGACAAAAGTGGGCCATTTCTCCAGCATAAACCTGCACTACAAGCTTCCACCACCGTATTCGATTAACTATGCATGTTCTAACTTACCAACTCAACGACCCTACTAAAGGCATAAATATTTATCCAACAAAAGGCTTTGACAGTTTTTTCGTATATATCGTTAGTTTGATGTTCAACATACATGAATGGACCTCTCCTATTCCGAGAAAAACTTTCAGCAGCAAACATGGCCGCTGGTCCAACATTTGAGCACGTGACTTAGTTTGTTTGGACTGAAGTACACACGAGACCACTCACGTGCTTTTCCCTCGTGGAGTAGATTATCATGCTGGCCTGCAATCTTTGAAGTCTACACCCACAGTATTGACTGGCTACCTGCTTGTATTGTGGAAAGAAAAATCGTCCCGGCGACACAATTCGAGGTAAAGTAAATAATTTTTTTCGCTATAGTAGATAGTATGGCCGTAGTTGGCGGGAGAGCTCCAATTTTCCGCGGTACAGCTCCGGTACGGGCGAAAAGATGGGGAACTCGCGAGGTGCCCGGCTCCTCACTTCGAAGCATGGAAACTGGGATAGCGGTGCAAAGGTTATTGGGAGAATTAAAATGGCGGAAGGCAGTGTTCGTAGTGCAAGCATCAGTTTGTTTAATTTCGTGTGTCAAAGTCAGCCTGATACTTGTAGTTAGTTTCTGCTGACTAAATAAATGCAGCTTAATACTGTTACAAGCCCAAACACAAAACTTTAAACTTAAGTGTTATTTCACTTTTTGTAGGTTAAACACTGCGGGGCTGAACCAAGTCAAAACTTGGAACTTGGTCCTGGTGAGCCGATTAGCGGAAGTAGAGATCTTCCAACAAAATTCGGTTCTCTGTAAGTGAGACGTCAAAGTTTTATGGAGCCAGAAAGTGGTTGGGAAGACAGGAAAGGAAGTCTTCTTACCAAGGACCAGAAGTTATCACGTGGTTGGCAAAATGGTATTGGGGTGTTTTCTCTGACAAAGGCAGGAGAACAACAAATTGGTTGGGCCCCAGAAAAGGATCAGTGAACTATGGATGCTGTTGGAAAGGCATGTGATTTGCCTAACTTCCATGCCAAAATCGACAATACAAGTACCAAAAATATTGGAGACAATTTTACCAAAGTAACAATTTTTATAATACTAATTATAATAATAAAAATAATTATAAAAACTGTTACCTTGGTAAAATTAATTGTGAAGGCTACTTGGTGTAGAAGACACAGGATAGCACGGGACACATCACAATAGAACGCCTCACTAACCTATTTTGTTCATTGTTTTTTTTTGTCCTTTTGTTTTCTATTGTTGTACGCCAACTGTGTCTTCTAAACCAAGTAAGAGCCCCAAAGCAACAAGCTTTGTGAAATAATTAAACTTAATACAGGCAAAGAATCTTGTGTAACTTTGATTATTTTGTGAAAAATTAATTAGTTTTCTGTAAATCATCTCTATTTTCTTAAACTTAAAAGTTATGTCACTATTTACATATTTTTATAGTATTGTTAGATGTTGCTTTGTATTTTGATATAATTACTTTAGGCATATACCAGTCGCCATGTTGATTCCTGGCTATTTATTGACTAGCTTGGACTATATAATTGAACAATAACTGTTGTGGTAATTCTCTAACCATTTTTAGCTAAAATGGTTTGAAACTGGGGATACTTGAGACTATGGTGACTTATAGCAATACAAAAGTAAGCAAGATAATTATCATAATATATGTATTAGGTAATATTGGTTTATTGTGAGGGATTCTGTGAATATTTTTGAATTTTATGGGCTTTGCTAACTTTCAGTTTTATTACTTGAGTCGAATAAAATCGCTTTATTTCGCCTTAAGTCGCCTTAAATCGCCTAAAGTGGCAATGATTTTTTTGCCAATTTTCCTTAGTTGCCTTAAATCGCCCAAAGTCGCCTTAAGTTACGGCGACTTAAGGTCCCAGGGTAGGCCTGCCGCTGGAAGCTTCGTAAAACGGGTGAATAAAAAATGAGTTCTTAAAGTTTTGTTTGTAAGGAAATTGAACTTGCTGTGTTTTGCTTACTATTTTATTAGGCTTTCCCCTTTCTACTGCTAGCCTGTTCTTAACAACCGACAAACCTGTTTGCACGACGGCAAGTCTTTCTTAGTACAGAATTTTTCCCTTTATATGATAATTGCGAGTGCCCTCGGGCAATTAAGGATTAATTTACTTGTCTTTTCAAAGTTTTTCAAATTGCCCCATCGGGCCCATGAGGTTACATATACAAATCACGTATACGGAAAGTAAGCGAGCTCACTGAAAACCAGCCGGCGATAAAAGTTACGCGCAAGTTGGACTAAAAGTGACATCCTATTTTAACCCGCGCTACATTATTTCTGTTCGGGAGGGGTTGGCTGGTTGTTCTTTACAGAAAATAAAGATAGATTAATGCGCCTCTGAAGAGACCCTTTGCATAAATGGCACCTAAATTTGAAGGAAAATACTTTGTACATCATTAGCCTCATATTCATGTTTAGAGACAAAAGAATTTTCACATGAATGTGAGGCTAAGGATGTATGAGTATTGTTATTCAAATTTAATTTAGGGGCCATTTATGCAAAGGTCTATGGCCCGGACTGGTCAACCAATAATAGATTGGAGAAGAACTGGGCATGAAATCAGGCCCAAAAGACTGCACAAGACCGAGCCAGTTGGAGGAATTATGTGGAGGCCTTATCCGTTGCATCACGCTACAGATAAGGACAGGTAATGAGGGGAAAAGGTCAAGCTGGCAATACTTTCCCCTACTGATTCATATAATGTGATAGTCTGACGAACTCGGTAAACGGATGAAGTTGAAATAATATTAAATCCTTGTGAGATGTTGAGAGATTAATATATCGTCTGAGCATGCTTCACGTTTCGTGGAAGGGATACGAGCAACTGCTTATTTTTCCGTTCTATAGACAATATAAGTTAATGTCGTGTGGAAAAAACAAAATTGAAAATGTGCTAATTTGGAAAACGTTTTTTTGTATGGTTTCATGTTTGAAACGAGTCTTGTAAAGTAGGCAACAGATCTGCAGATCACGCCTTTGTTTGAGGGAATTTGTAAATCCAGGGACAAGGTTTTGCAGGATTTTAGACCAGAAAATCATTTGTTTTCGTTGGCTGCTTGTTGATACACGTCTCTGTTAGAATAGCTACCATGCATCTTATTTCGAATTTCTATCCCTGCTGTATCATTTTTACATGTAAAGGTAAAAAGGCACCATCAGTAGCAGTGGACAGGCTCAAACATAAAGTCTATCTTTGCTTTAAACTGACAGATCTTTTGAAAATAGTTATAATCTGTAGCACCAAAATATGTACGTGATGATATGTTCATTGGGTGCAGATTCAATTAAAAAAGATCAAGTTTTACTGAAAGACACTCTCCTATAAACTAGCAGTTTGGGTTTTCGTCTTTTGAGATAGAAAAGTGACCTTATTTGCTGCAAATACTAAAATATGTTCATGCTTGGAAACAATTTTTGTATAACGGAGCGCAATGGAATTGGGTTTTATAGCAGGCTGCCTATAAAATTTGTCTTGTCATTAAAAAGTAAGTAGACACCGCCAACCTGCCTGTATGTAACGGTAGAGTAACCAACTTGAAAACGTTAACCACTCTTAACTCTGTACTGGACCCAATTCTTTTCGCTAATTCTCTTTGAAATGTTCTCTTGCATTTTATTTCAATGCAAGTAAAGAAAAAAAAGAAACAAAACAAACATGACAAACAGGGCTCTATACTTTTAGAGGCCCTTCTAGCAAATCATCTGCATCGTTTTCCAAGGAGTCGGATTCGATCCTGTTGAGGCTGAGCAAGCTCTGCATATGATTACTTTCCTTGCCATAGCTCCACTCGCTTCTCAGAGAACTGGCTTCATCCCGATCGTCGTTGCTGTAGCTCAAACTTCCCGAGCTCCACTGATTTTTGGTAAGAAAGAAAGAAGTTCCTATTTGAAACAGAGTTTTCCTCACGTCTCTCAGGGAAGAGTATTCGTCCGCTAAATAAATGTCATCGAATTCTTCAATAGTTGCCTCTTCGAACTGGATTTCATTGGCAGAAAGACATTGGAACTCGTCGGTTGACTTAGGTTCATTATACGTCGTGCGAAAGAATTCATCTGAATCTTCTAAAGCATTCGTTCTGGGAACTCTAAAGTATTTTGCATTTTTTCTTTTTAAGTGTGGTTTTTCTACTTTGTTTGTTCTTTGGAGAGATGTTTGGGTACGGCGCCAAAACGTTTGGAATTTTTCTATGAAATATCGCCACGCAAAGTGAGCCAGCTCAACATCGGGAAAGCGGCCTTGCCTGATTCGCCTTATCTCGCTGTAAGAGCTATAAAGAATACTTAAAAACATATTGATCAGTATCATCCCGATTGAAAACGAGTATGCCAATGTAAACAATTGACCCATGATGTCATTCACTGCCTTTAGCTCTTTTGTGTACATATTATTACCCAGAAGCCTCTCTAGGAGCATCTTCAGTGACTGAGTCATGTTTGAGTATGACGACACATTGCTTCCGAATAGAAGTGTCCCAAGTTGTGTGTAGGCCACTAGTGTGGCTGTGAAAACCAAAGAGTAAGAAACGAGATGCCCGACAGCTGATCTGACCGTGTACGTCAAGTGGCAGATGTGATCGTTAAATTTTAGCAACCTCAGCATTTTTATTGTCACGAGAAAAGCCACCAAAGACAGCAGCCATATTTCGAGATCGCACCACTGGACGATGTAGTCTGAGCTCGACGTGTCGAAAGGGTTTTTTCTGACTTTTCGCACAAAATCACTCGTGTATTTTGCCTTGAAGAAGTACGAAACAATCGCAGCCATAGCGCTGCTAATTTGGAGAATATCCACCAAGTTCCAGAAATGAGTGAAATATTTACATCCTTGAAAATAAAGTTTTCCAATCTCCATGACGAATAACCCGAACATCAAGAAAATAAAAAGAAGTTGACAAGCTAAATAGAAAGACCTATAACTGGGATCTATCGGGTAATAAATCATCAGGGTCTCAATTGTGCCAGTTGTTTTGGTACCTCCCGTTGGGTACCTCTCATAGAGGTACTTTCCCACGCTGAAAAGTGTGCTTGAAGGTTCGTAAACTGTAAACTCAATAAACACGGCGAAGGTTCTATCATCAATCCAGCTATTGTTTTCCAGATCGTGTATTACTCCAAGTGCTGTTTCAGCGTTGTATCCAAGATCAGCCACATAACCTCCGCCTTCATAGGTGGCGTGATAACCATGAAAAGAAAGGGTTTCTAAAGAATCTGCGGTTCGGTACCTCCAAGGCTTGGGGCACAAATCATCTAGTTTAAATGAGACCTCGAATTCGGTAATGTTACTAATGGGTGTCCAGTCACGAAGGCTATAGGTGGTCTTATCTTCAGATTGAGAACTGTAGTATGGTAAGCATCGCTTTACTACCACGTAATCTTCAACTTGACATGAATCTGCGGAGCAAGAATTATGTGTTGAGACAGTTTTGGGAATCGTTTAGACAGGAGTGCTTATAATGCAAATAAAAAGGAGTGTCTGTCGTTAACAAGTAAAGCAAAAGAGAGCAACAATGTGATTTGAATATGTGTCCTAGAGGCTTAGAAAATTTATTTGGGCGGAAGGGAATTCAAACCAAAAATTAAGGTTATACGGAACAAGGGGCGTGGAAATGGTTACAGGTAGGAAGGCTTGGCCAAAGACGAATTGGGAAGACTATATAATGAAGGCTTATTCAAACGAGATGGCTACTATGGAAAAGTTGTTCATCACTGAGAACAGGACTTACATCTGGTTTAAAAGAGACGTTATTCTCAATCTTTTAATTCCAATGATATTCCACCTATTCATAAGTTTTTATTTGTCAAGGCTAAAAAGTAGACAAATTTACTTACTATTTACGTTGCATACCCAAGTTAAAGGCATCTTAACCTCAATTTTGGAGACTTGTTTTCATGCTCTAAATTAAGCAGTGCATGTTTCTTTTAGAAATGTTGGGGAATGTCCGTATTATGCACGATTTAATACCCTTACCTGGCTGTACTCTGATCTGCCTGAGTCTGGGCATGCCAACCAGGAAAGGATATCCACTACTTATGAACCCTTCCTCTAGATCGACTTGCTTTCCATTGTACCATTCAGAGAAAAAGAGGCCTGGTACGAGCTTTTGCCGGGTCCAATTCCAAAAGGTTGCAGTGCTGTTGACTCGCTGTCCGATAAAAACAGCACGAGTTACGAGTTACAAGGATTGATGAGGCAGTACTAAGAGTAACATAATGAAATAGGAGTATGGTTGTAGTCAACAGTATCTAGAGCTAAATGGACATGTAAAGTACTCCTTAAGTCTCTGCATATCTTTTTGAACGTAAAAGTTGCCCAAATTATGGTAGCTACTAATAAGACTAACTAGCTGAGCTTCCGATCCCTAAGAATGACTGACTGAAGAGAGCCGACTGACTGACCGACTGCCTGACTGGCCGACTGGCCGACTGGCCGACTGGTCGACTGGCCGACTGGCCGACTGGCCGACTGGCCGACTGGCCGACTGG
>CM042750.1:30218719-30233183 GCA_022496165.2 Catalaphyllia jardinei | reverse complement strand
GAATGACTGACTGAAGAGAGCCGACTGACTGACCGACTGCCTGACTGACCGACTGACTGGCCGACTGGCCGACTGGCCGACTGGCCGACTGGCCGACTGGCCGACTCGCCGACTCGCCGACTCACCGACCGACTGACTCACCGACCCACCGACCGACCGACTGACCGACAGACTGACTGATTGACTGACTGACTTTTTTATTGTATGCTATTTGTATTTTGTGGTAAAGTAAATAAATAAATAAAAATAAGTGTTCGTTGCCGACTGCAGGAGCGCCGACTGACTGACTAACCGACCGATCGACTGACTGACTGACACTCACTCACTCATTCACTCACTCACTCACTCACTCACGTACTGGCCGACCGACTGACATACCAACCGACTGAGTGACGACCAACTGACGGACCAAACAACGACCGACCGACTGACCGACCGACCACCTGACTGAGTGAAAGACTGACTTGCAAATCGAGCGACCGAATGGCCAACTGACCGATTGGATCGACTAACTAACAGACCGACAGACAACTGACTGGCCGAATGATGAATGAACGAATGAACGAACGAACGAAAGAATGAACGGTAGAACGAACAAATGAATGAATGAATGACCGACCGACCAACCGATTGACCAACTGACTAACTAACTCTCTGACCGACCCACAGTCTGGTCAACAAATCAGCTGACTGACTGATCGACTCATTGACTGTTACCTGACTGAGGACAGGCTGACAGCTAGCTGGTTGAATTTGACTGGTTCAAGTGAACATCCTCCTACCTTATCAAATTTAACAAAAATATCCTTGAGTGATTTAGTAAGCTGGTATCTTGAAGTGTCTCTGTTTCCATAGCACACAATAAACAGTAATAGAACAAAAAGCAAGAACAAGCTTATCTCCACGACAGCGCGGAACATCTTTTGAAGTTTCGTCCTGAAAATTCGCGACGTTTTTAAGGCAGTCTCCTCTGGTGGCAGCACTTTAGAATCTTCCTCGCATGGGTTCTTTTTACGAGGCAAACCATGCACTGGATCGTGTTTCACTGGTTTTCTAATCAATATTGACAGCAAAGAAGCAATTAGAACTACTTGAATGGGTTGCAAGATAATGACGTCTTGGAAAAAAGAGATGAGAATGGAAGTGAGCCACTCGTTGGAGATCCTGGCTCCCCACGATAAGCTATAGAGCACAGTGAAGAACGCTGAGGAAAGAATTGCAAGAATACACATAATCCACGCTATGTAAACAAAAAAATGAGGAAGACCCTTTGATGAATTTTCCTCTTCGATATCGTTGTCTCCTTGCCGCTTGTTCTTTGGTTTCACGTTTCTAAAAACAGCTGCAATAAATACATTCACTGGCAGTGCAATCATAGCGCTTTGGATTCCAATTTTCACTTGCGACCAGCTCATAGTCAATGGACCAAGTTGAAAAGTATCTTCGGCTTGCTCGCCAAAGTCATAGAACATAGCGTTGGTTATCATAGCTAGGAAAAACACGGACATGCAGCACGAGAAACGTTGCGTTCGAGTAAACAGGCTTTGTGGTGGTCTAGTAAGTACGGATATCCACAAATGCCCGTCGGCCAATCTTTTTGAAGCTCTCGAATGGAAGAGGCTTTTGAAGTTAGACGTTTCCTCTTTATTTGAAGTTTTCAGTTGAATTTCGACTTCTCCTCGACCCTTTTCAACCGCCAGCCATCTATTCGCGAGAAAGTACCACTGCTCCTGCGTTTCCAACTCTGTTATTACAAAGTCTCTCAAAAACCATCCAGGACTCTTCCCGCTGTTGTCGTGCCACACCTTGATTTTGTAAAGAGGCCCCAGGCGCCTAGGCAAAGACACGGTAAATGTATTTACACTCGCCCGAGCAAAAAACATATTTTTACAAACGAAGTCGTTAAGTATGATCTGGTCACTGTAGCAGTCCTCGCCATAGATGATTACACCAACGTTAGCTGTGGTGCCACTTCCCATCCACATTCCCGTCTGAATGGAGATGCGATAATGGTGCTGTCCTTCCTCCTCGCTATCGAGAAGATAAACAGTTGGTACTGCCTACAATAAATCAGAAAAAATCGATAAGTTGGTAGGCAATGCCGAGTAAAGTGAACAAATCAAACGCACCAACATCCGGGGGGGGGGGTAATCCCTACAATGGCCTATACGGGCAGGCCCCGCCCGAAACGGGTATCTTTTTCAGGCTTCAGGTATATAAAAGGGTAGGGATTTCACAAGTTGAGGTATATAAAAGGGTAGGGAAATCGGTCATTTAGGTATTTAAAAGGGCCTTTAATTATATTATTTCAAAGAGACGCCCCTTATGGCTGTATCAGTTTATTTATTAAGCACTACATGGAAATGAGAACAAGATTTCCTAAATTAGGTATGTGAAAGGGGTACCTTTTTTGAATAAAAGGTATATAAAAGGTGTACCCTTTCTGCCAAAATAGTATATAAAAGGGTAAGGGGCGGGACCTTGGGGCTGAGCCTCCCCGTATTAAACTTTGTTAAGTACCCCCCTTCCCCCGGGTACCAACGACTTTACTTGTCGCTTCTGACATTTTACCGACCTCTCAAACATTAGTTCACCCAACCGAATGACCGGATTTCGACGACTGAGTGAACTATCCAACGATCGAATTTAGTGAGTGAACGAACGAACAAATTATGAATTTGTTGTTTTATTTCAGTGTTTCTTCTAAGCTGTTACGAAAAATAATTGTTGCGTGACTTACGTGAAGATTCGCGAATATGCTAATTTCGCCTCGAATCTTCTAGCATGTTTAATTAGTGCTGTATCATCGTGACCCAGTAGTTCTATTTTAAGCCGTTTGCGTATGTTACGGTAAATAGGTTCCTATTGTGATGTTCCTTTATTTTGGTAGGGCTGGAAAGAATCTTTCGCCGTGAAGTATATAAAGCGAATCGGTGTAGTGTTTAGGTGGTTGTATTTTCCCAGGAGTGTTGAGAGGATAATCTCGTGAGAGTCAGTAGTGTTTACTGAAGTGTGACGAAGGTCATGTGTAAAGCTTGGAGGCTTTGTAAAGTATCGACAGAGGTCGTGAAGTGTAACAGAGAGGTTACATGGATATTAGGCAGAGGCCGTGTTTTATACAAGAGTGACAGAAGGTCAAGTGTATTTACAAACCTAGAGTGTGCATGTTGTGAAGTTTCCTACTTTCGTGTGGAATAAACATCCTTGTCGTGTTTTTCGACATCCCTGTGTTCTGCTTGGACTTCAAACTACCTACCACTAAAAACATTCGAACTCGTAACATAAGCCCTGTTATATATTTTTCTGCAATCTTTTATTGCCAGGAGATACCATCGGAAGATCTTTAATATAACCAATATTTAAGGTTACGAGCCTTTGACTTTTAAGGTACTTTTGGATTTTTGACTTACATTTGGAATGGAGTAAAGCCTTCTCTTTCACTGCTCGTCAATAATAGCGAGGCGAGTAAGGCATCCAGAAACCGCAAGGGAGGGACTGGATTTGAGGAGACGGTTTGCATTCATAAACCTATACGCACAAGTCTGTGGATTGCCCCGTGACAGCCATCACGAAACAATTTTTACAATAACGACAACTTTGATGACTAACCTTCTGCTCATCTCGTCTGTCTTCTCGTCGAGTGAAGATGAGGCCGATCGTGTAGAGCAAGATCACGGAACACACTGTTGCTAGAACAACAAAGTTTTTGGTTTCCCCAAGATCACCAAATTTACCAAAGACCTTCTTGAATTCGATTTTGTTTGGCTCCACAAAGAAATCTCCGCCAAAGGCGGACAGATGATTGCACAGGCACTGAATGCTGCCAGAAACTGTTTCAGGTACAACCTAGATAGAAGACAGTCATCATCAGCTTTTTCAACTAAGTAATAATTTATCATTACTTTTCTTGGAAAAAGAAGTTAAAACCATGTGAACATTGAGATGAAAAAAAAACACGTTAAAGCACTAGCTAAGCCTCTATATTTCACCTATAACCGTCAGTAGACTAATAAACTCAAAACAAGCGATTTGGGTATAGAGAGTTTATCTTCCTCAAAGCCACTTCTTTCAACCTGCCGAATAAAGAAGAGTGTGAATAAAACTTATCGAGTTGCTGCTCCATAAAAACCTTCACTGCTTAAAAACAAATTCTTCGAGGTTATAAACCCTAGCAAAAACTCTTGTGCAAATGTAGACATAAACCAGAGTTGGTCTCACCTCGCATCCTTCGTTCGTCCACTGCTGCTTGATTTCAGACCAATAGAAACAACTTCCGATGGTTACAAACAAGGTATAATTCAAATCAGTACTGGCATTATATTCCGATCTGAGAACAATGGGAGCGGGAGTGGGGGAAGGAGGAGGGTCTTTTACACCAATACAAGAACGCTTCTGCCGTCCGTTTCTACTATCACAGTCAATGGATCTCCTTGGCCGCTCTTGGACGGAACCATTCATGGCTATCAGTTTCTCTTCATCTTGAAACATAGCGTCGTAGGTTGTATTCACGTAATAATGTATGCCAATGTACTGCAGTCCAGTGTTCCCGGTATCAGAAGTGTTGAATGAAAACGCATAGGGATCTTTGTTGCATTTCTGCTCCTCTATATTGCAAGGTAACACGATGGAAAAATTGTGTTCTGTAGGCGTAGGGAAGTCAGAGGAGCTCACATAGACACGCAGTGATGGAGCGTGGTTCCCGGGATGCAGCTTCACAGACACCACATCTCCCTGGTCTGGTATGTTTATTTTATGATATTGTATGAGCTTAGACTCGTAAATGTTATCGCTCGGTTTGACAAAATATTGCACTGTATTTTTCGTCACATCGGCCAGTGGATCACTGCCAGAATTCCGTGGGATGTACAAGTGTATTGGCTTCTTCAAGCCGGAGACATTTAAATTTCTTTTGTCTTCTGTTTGAAGAACTACATCAATAACCCATGACGTAACTAAAAAGACAATAGAAAAAAAACCGTTACATTCAAACTAAACTACAACTTTTCATTGATGTTGTATGAATGTATGCTCGTTTGTTTGTTTGTTTGTTTGTTGGCTGTTTCATTCACTGTACCTCATTCGTTTACCGGCTCAGTATGGTTTCTGGTTCGTTTCCTTCGCATTGGGGCCCGTACGTACTTGTCAAATTTTTGTTTATTTTGCAAAAATATTTGTCCCTTCTACAAGTGCGTACCGTGTTTGTCAATTTTGTCAAGCCGTACCAATCTTAAAAAACGCCGTCGTCCTACCTCGGAGGAGGAGAATTTTGTCAACCGTCAAAACTGTTAGATTGCACAGTTTGCAGGCGTTACTCTGACTAAAAGTGTCAATCAAGGAATCTTGATATCGCTTTTAGCAGCAGAAGCCCGCCAAACTATTTAATTTTTGCACGGCAATCAAGCTATGAGCGGCCCCATGCCCCACCGAGAGTAATAAGGACTAGAGAGAATCAAGCTATGAAGATGGAGAACGACGAATATTTTACGACCATTATTGTTACCTTACGATATTAAAAAGAAATCTCTACTGGCATAATAAAAGTATCAACTGCTATTAAAAAAACTGAAAGGCTTGAAGGACGAAAAAAAGAATACAAGCAATAAAACGCTGAGGCAAAATTAGCTCTCGATAATTTAAGGTCACTTTCCCGCGAAGGGAACCCAAAAGAAGCTTAAGGTGTTAGATTTCAACGTGATTGACACAAATTTGTCGAGATCTTTTAAAGAACTAAACTTGTCAACCTAGGGCGTGCGGCACCTTAGCTAGGTAGGTAAAGTCTGCATATGACCCAAGTGGCCCATTAGGTTGGTGCCTATACAGGTTTCTGTAGCATGAATCAACTAGGAATATTTCTACTCCTCCTGGATGTGATGCTAGTCCATCGCAGCGTTACTACCGCATTAAAATTTGTTGGCAGGCGTTGGTACGCAATTAAACACTGTGCACTGTGAGAGTAAAGTGATCGATCCTAAAATGCACTAACCATGACGCCACCGCATCTACACTTTTCTTTTATTAAAAAAAGAATTATTTTGTTAGTCACTCGTTCTTTTTTATTAATTCCGTTCCGCTCTTTCTTCGTTTGCCACACGTAAACTTAGTAATGACACTTAATGTCTTTGATATTCAAAATTTGCTTAAAAGAAATTGATTCAAGAAATTAGTTTAGATGATTACAGGGCATTCACCTTTAAATGCACTTATGTGCCAGGTGTAAGGATTCCCCCTAAATAAGACAATCTTCGAGGTGATGTCAGCTTTGTCCACTCCTTGTCTTCTAAATAGCCCTTTGTATAACGGCAGGGTGAATTTCGTCTCTGCATCTCCCATCATTGTTTCATTTGTTACGTTTCCTTGCCTGTACAAAACCATGGAAAGGTATCTACTGGAAATTACCAGTGGTTCATCTTCGCCTTCATCGACAACTAGGCAGTCTCGAAGTTTCCATATCGTTTTAAGAGCTTTCTGGGCAATTTTTTTGCTCTGTGGTAGAAAGCAAAACACAAAATTAAGCCAAATGCGATTCATTACGCCACCGTCCAGCCCAGTGCAGTGATAGTGTAGGCCTCGCAAATGAAGTGCAATCAGCATGATGTATTTCAGTAAGTGTGCCGCGTTTGGAAAAAGTGAATTTGACTCCGGAGCACCGCAGCAAAGTCAAGAACAGTCAATTGCGTTTAGCGAGTTTTAATTTCGGTGAAGTGGAGTGACGCGCGAATAGCGCACGTGCAAAAACATTTTGAATTTAAAGTACGCCTACGTTTTTTGCTTGAGCCACTTAAAGTTGCGCGTACGTTTATTGTGAGAGTTTTGAGTGAACAGTTATTTACGTTTAGAGAGGTTTGTGCCGTTTAGAGTTTACCGCTTTCCCGATTTGGAAGTGTTTTGGCCGATTAGTATGTCACTTTGCAGAATGCTGCACTATACTGTGTGTAGTGTAGCGCTGTGGAAGGCCTGCCAATACAGTGCGATGCAGTACTGTTCATTGCAGTGTAGTTCTCATTTAGGTCTTTAAACGTTCGTATTAAACGATTCAGTAGAGTGTAAACGAGTCCAATCCTTTGTAGTGTATCGACACTTCATGTCACGATAATGCGACTAAAAGGATTAGAAACAATAGCAAATGTAGCAAATCAAATCCAAGTCAAATTTCCATATGTATTTCAATACCTTTTCCTTGTCGATCTTATACCAAGTTGTTTGTATCGAAACAACGCTAGCATCCTGAGAAGAGATATTCAAAATGTTGCCCAATCCAAGAAGCAGATTCTGGCTGACCTTAGTCAAAGTGTTGGCATCTTCCGTGTTATTGTCCATGAGTTTGGAAAGTAGATCTGTCGCCTCGTCCAGGTGCTCCAGGGCTTGTTCCTGAGTATCAAGAAACATTTTAGAAGCGAAGAAGAATGTTCTAAGCTATTACATGATACTAAACAGTCCAGGTCAAAACTTTGAGAATTTCGTTCTAATTCCAATCAACACATTGTTTTTTGAAAACATGGTGTAACAGGGCGTTGTTATGGCTTAGACTAACGAAATCTTACGAAGCTACGCCGCACCTTTCCGTTTAGTCAAGTGAAGTTTCGTCGAGATTTAAACAACAGATCTACGAAATATTAGCGAAACATTTGTCGAAAGTTCGCCTGAAGAGAAAGGGGCATGTGACCGAGTGGCATGGTGAAGAAGAATCTTCAGCCATTACCACCTGGTTATATTATGGACAAAAGCGATGTGAAGTTAATCAATGGTTCCTTTTGAAAGGCCAGAAATCTCTGTAAAGCCGCCTTTTACACGAGATATTTACTTTTACGATAACTGCAGAAATTCACGCCCGCTCATTGGCTAAATTTTATGGTCAATATACGGACAGACACATGAATTTGAAATTCGTGCGACGCGTCAGCGAACGAGAGCGGGAAATTCGACAATCTGTTATCGTAAAAAACAAATTGATGTCCGTTTTTAATGCGTCTGTTCTGTTATTGACAATGAATTTCGTCATCACATTGTCAAAGTAGTCTGCGGATCCACTCGGCTATCGCCTCGTGGATCCACAACAACATGCGTCTGTACTTATAGAAATAAAGCAATAACGACAAATAATTTCGACTACTTCCAGCGATTTAAACAAAACGACAGTACCTGTGATTCTTGGGATATTTCAGCTCTTTCTTTGGTTGCCATGGCTACCGCAGTGCTTACTTTTGTGATAAGTTCTTTGCTGTCGATTTTGACTCTGCTCAATTCATCAAGGATGTTGTCTTTCAACTAAACATGATTGAAACACTTTATTAAGGCTGGTTTTCACTAGCGACGGAGTCGGAATCGTAATTGGAGTCGTAAGAGAACTTACGAAGAAGTAAAATCGTAAGCGAACTCATAAGCTCGAAGGAATCGGAGTCGGAGGAATCAGAACGTTTCCATTTATTTTGATTCCATTTACGACTCTGTCGCTTGCGATCCAGTGAAAACTTGTGAAAACTTGGTTGTCGTGGTCGAAAACAGCAGCGATAGAGCGCCAGCCAACCAATCACAAGACCCGGAATTGAGCATTGTGATTGGCTGATATGTCCGCTTCCACTTGCCACTCTGATAATTTATGTAGCTTTCAGTGCTCTGCTTCCGATTCCGTAGGTTTGATTTTCACTCTATAGTATCGACTCCGTCCCACTACGACTCCGTCGCTACCAACAGAATTACAAAAATTGAACTTTAACAGAGGAAATTTTAGACATTCCAGTGAATCTTCAACAAGGGATAATTAAAGATCTCTCTGTACGCATCGTTACATGTTTGTTGCATGCAAATTTTAAAGAAAATCTGACGACCAGATTTTTTTTGGCAAATAAGCAAAACCGATTTTAAAAGCCTGTTTATGTCTATTGACATTGCCACGGCATACGTCAGCTAAGCTATCAAAACCCAAAGTTTGTGTTGTTAACTTGCTTGTTGCCATTTTTGTTGACCAAATGATCAAGGGTTTTAGAGAAAAAGGTGAATGAAACACAGGTATCAAAAAGTGTGTTCGGCCACCTTAACGTATTCACAAACTGGAACTATGTACAAATCTAATACTTCATGACGAAAACTATACATCCTTTGTTGTCTCATTGCTCGTTCCAACGGGGGAAGATTCAAACATACAAGTACCTTTCCCGAAAAATGGGATCGATTCCCTTTTTAACTTGCGTTTGTTTATTTTGAAAACAAATATCCCTTTGACGTACCAAACTCCAGGCCTTAACTAGGGCCCAGATGTTGAATAAGATTAGAACGTGACATTAGTCTGTTGGCGATTGCGTTACAATTTCAACCGTTTATGAGACAATGTATGACAATGCTTCGAAAATTGCTCTACATGCTACATATAGAAAACGATTTAAATAGAGGTAACTTACTTTATTCCTGTACTACGTTATTTTGAATTACCTGTTAAACTCGCGTAATGGCTCTAATCTGTCTCTAATCAAACTAACCCAATCGCCGACAGACTAATGTCACGTATTAATCTCATTCAACAGATTCAACGTCTGTAGAATTCATCTTTGTACATGTACCCACAGTATGTATGACCTGTAATAATCTTTAACCTATCTCAAGTAATTATACTGACTTTTCTGACTTTATCCTTTGATATTGCAAGTTGGTCATTGTCATCTTCGCCCTAGCAAAAAACATAGGATTAATACAGCTAATAGTACACATGAAAAAAATTACTCGATTCTGATTGGCTAAGAGCAATGCAGTTCAAGTGTAACACCAGTGCAAATAGTGTAAAACTGGTGCAAAAAGTGTAACACCAGTGCAAATTACACATCGTAATTCTGGATTATGATTATGATTATGAGAAATTTTGTAGCCCAATGATCTCATATAAAGTAATGACAAAAATTCTGTATGGAAACTCGGAAAAAATGACTTCAAGAAACATCTTCCGGCACTTTTTCCGCTCGAATTTTTTCAAGTTTGTATTGTAAAAAAGTGATCACACGGTTTTCCTCGTTCAATCTGAAATTAATTTGCACTTGTGAGTTTTTCAAACAGTTGAAATCTTGCACGCGCCGCTTCGGCGACTGCAATTTGAGCTTAATTAATTCCTAATTGAACTCGAAACCGTATGATTACCTATACCAATTTTATCTTTGAGCAAGCCTGTAGCTTTCCAGACGCCGTCTGTGATTGGAGAACGAAACAATAGATGATACAACAGAAACAATGCCTCTATCCCTGAAAACAAAGGAAGCTACAGGTCATACAGACGAATGAAAATAGAGGTCTGGAAGAGCTACAGGATTACTATTATCTTTGACTGCTCGGAAACCTCTTTTTAGATAAATAAGCAATTCAACTCAAATAGACTGGGCTAGGATATTAAAACGAAGACTAGTAAAACGGGAACACGTTGAAAATGGGGGAGGTCTTGCTAGTCCGCGTTCACCAGTTCAATCTTCATATTATTGTTGTTTCTCTTCTATTCCTTGGGCAACACTCTAATGCTACGTAACGAGCAATGTTTATGTGTGTAACGTAAAATATAGCAAAAATGGATTTCAAAAATATAATAGTTTTAGGATCCCTTGAAAACTGCGAGAATGAGATGACTAACCTCCGATCCCCTTGAACGTCTTCTCTGCTCCACAAGTGAAAGTACAGATATCGCTACGTCAAACGCTTCTGTAGGTTTATTGGTGTTTATGTAATGAGTGAATTTGTTACTTTCATTGTTAGCAATCTTGTCCAAGGTTCTGGCGACGTCCTCAGAGTATTTGTCCTTTACCTAAACAATATAAAATAGCGTAACTAAGGCAACTTTGCAGTAGCTCTTGCCAAGAATGATAGTTCTTTGTTTTGCCTGTCACATAGTAATCTGTCATCACTCTAGTGCCTTAGAGCGCATGCAAAGAATATCAGGTTGATTACACCTAGAGAAGAGCTTTTTTTTTACCACATGAGCTCGCCGCCAAAGAAAATGCATGTACGAGTGAATCATGGGAGACGTTTCACTGATCTTGAATGTAGGGAGAGGCCGCAGACTGTCATATGTTGGTAGAATGATTCGGCAGATTAAAGTGTCTAGCGACCGGTTTAGATGCGTTTTTGTCGTCTTTCTCTACGTCGCGAAGATGTTCTCGAAATCGGTCGCCTAGTCGTCTACCTGTCTCGCCGATATGACAGTCTGCGGCCTCTCCCTACATCAAGGAAGCACAGAAAGCCGCAAAACTCTAGAACAAAAATTTATTTTTCAAATCGGCACTCTTAATCCTCACGGTATCAACGAACGTTTTTCATTTAACTAATTTATTCTGTTTTTCACGTTGCCAGGCACCAACCAATAGCGTAGCTCCATATTTCTGTATATAAACCAGACACAACCCGCAATTCCTCGATTCGCTCCGACGAAGGGCTAGCGCTCGAAAAGTCAGCTTCTGAATCTCTTTACGGTGGCTAATTCACATTATCAACTCAGTTGATAAAACCAAATTAACTTGTATATATAAGGCTTAGTTTTGTTATTTTTGCGGGCTTTTGGAGCAGTTTTCTTTGCAGTCGCGCTACGCACAGTTTAATGTAGTTTTTCGTGGCCGTTTAAATGTAAGTATATCTTTACCGTCGTTTCTTATTAGCTGTATTTCGTTGACAGTTGGTACAATTCTTTTTTTTATTCATGTTGTATCTTTTAGTTCGTTTATCTTTTAGTTTCAACCTACGGATTTAAGTGTGCGTCACTGTAAATACACCTGCCGAGCTGAAAACGTTTGTCCGCAGTTATACATTCCAACCAGTCGAAGTTTAAACTGAATGACGCAATTTTTAGAACATTTATTCAGTAACCTGACTTCCGGCGAAGTTTCAAAGCGGTGTCATTTCGGTCTAGAAATTTTTAAGTTGAGTTCTTCCTTTACCTATACGATGCAAAATAGCGTAATTAGGGAAATTTCGCAGTAGCTCTTGCCAAGAGAAGGATAGAGAAAGGAACTCTCAGCAAGTCTGGCAATTTTGGCGGTAACTGCGCCTGCAGTTCGTTTGGTCGCTGAAAATTCTCGGCCTACCTTTACTGTCACGCTTCTGATGGTCAAATCTCCAAGTGAATCCGTGACGTACACATCCACTCTTAAATCGAAATTATCAGCCTTATTTCCAACAGGAAGGTTTGTCGACAGTGTGTTCTTTCCAGTCCCCACGTTTGGATAGTTGATTATCAAACCATCGCTGGTGTTGTAGCGAAATTCGTACTTTAAGGGCTCGTCCTCGTCCCTCCAGCCCAGGCAAGTGATATTGAATATAGTCTCTACAGCGTAACCTTCATAAGGCGTCACGAAACATCCGCGACCAGTCATGAATGGCGGGGAATTCAGAATAACTTTCTCATCGTATTCTTCCTTGATGACTTCATTTTCTACACGAATTGCAATAATGGCCCTTATTTTGTATTGAGGATTCCTTGTTTTTGAGGGGTAAACATGCGAAGAGAAATCTTTCACAACGAAGGTGCTTCCTTTTCTCGACCAACGGCTGTTCACTGTAGAGTTGATTGTGTGGATGCTCCATTTTATTTTGATGATACGATCACAAAGTCTGCCTTCACATTTGGGCTCGATCCTCAATGTTTTGGACTGAAGGACTTTCTTTCCGCAATTTGTGCGGCACCTCGGGTAAAAAGGTACCAGTAATTACTTTATATATTGTACAGACAAAAAGCTCAGATTTTAAATTGCTCCCTCTGTGTTATTTAAACTGAAAAAATGCAAAGAGGCTTTAACATTGAATTAAAAAGGAACTGGGCGTGGTACATTTTAGAAGTAATGGCTTTTGCGATTAATGATAACAGGACCTCTGTATATGATCGGTAGCTACCATTATCATTACCATTCCCCTTAACATTACCATTATCGTAAGTGTAGTATGATCATCGCAGTAAATTTTCCAATTTAAGCAATTGGAAAGAAGAAGCCTGAAAAAAATCAGGGCTCCAACGGGATGCGAACTCATGACCTCCGCGATACCGGTGCGATGCTCTACAAACTGAGCTATGAAGCCACACATTGGGTGCAAGGTCAATTTATTGAGTCCATATCTCCCCTAAGGGGTGTTTTCGTAGCTCTCCGACATAAGCGAAGGGAGACAGATAATTACTCGCCTAATACCACAAATTTATACTCCTAATTTAACTTATTTGAAATCTACGAAGATGCCACCAAAGCCAGGTGAAAAAAAGCGTACGCGTGTGTCGAGTTCTGAAGAAGAAAAATCTTCCCACGTGCTCGTTGACGACATTTTGAAAGATTTACAAGCAAAATTAGATAAGCTGAATGTATTGGATCAAATCAACGAGCGGTTAATCAGAATTGAAAATGATATAAGCACAGTCAAGGTCGCTCAATTAGATGGATTGAACTACACAAACAGCGAACTAGCTGAAATGAAAGGAAAGCTGGAGGAGAAGGCAGAGAAAGGCAAGCTTAAGGATCTCGAACGCGAATTGCAAGACCTTCGCAAAAGGCCGCGGAGAAATAATTTAATATTTTGCAACATTCCGGAGAAGGCCGAAGGCCAAGACTGTGCGGCTTTCATTAAAGGATTCATCAACATTCACATGGGCTTGGAGCTTTGTGCGGGGACGGTGAAATAGAAAGGGCCCATCGAACACCGACTAAAGTACCAGTCAACAACAATAAGAAACCTAGACCAGTGCATGTGGCATTCCTAAGATACACTGACAAGATTAAGATTCTGTCCAATGCTGCCGCGAGGCTAAAAGACACCCCCTATCAAGGCAACTTAATTGGCGTTGGAGCCGACTTCGCAAAAGAGACACAGGAGCGTCGAAAGGCCCTTATCCCTTTCAAGAAACATTTGCAAAACAAGCTTGGGAGAGAACACAAAGTTTTCATCGCTTACCCCGCTATTTTGAAGTATTCGGATGAGAATGGAAACTCCAAAATTGTGCGCGATGAAGATTTCAAAAAGCTAAAAGGCGAAATGCAAGAAGAAGAAGGACAATGATAAAGGAGACTTAAATTAACCGTCTTCCGCCGCGAGGTTAAATGAACTCCGCACGGCAAAAGCTCGAATTCTTGTTGTGTGTTGTTATTGTGTATTGACTTGCATAAGGAACGGTCTTCATGCCGGTCTGTTAGTTATTCTTCACCCCTGTGGATAAATTACTAGTTAGTCTATTAGTCTAATTACGTTTAATGTTAGAGGATTAAACAGCTCAAGAAAGCGACGTGCTATTTTTAGGCAGCTGCATCACAAAAATGCCTCAATAATTTTTTTGCAAGAAACATAGAGTAGCAATAATCTAGAGAAAGTGTGGAGCAATGAATGGGGTAGTAAAATTTATTTTTGCCATGGCAGCAAGCACAGTAAAGGTATTGCAAATCTATTTAATCCCAAACTTCGCGTTGAAATTGAACAACAAATCCAGAGTGAAGACGGGAGAATACTGATCCTTCGGGTTCAGGTT
>CM042750.1:30208719-30213719 GCA_022496165.2 Catalaphyllia jardinei | reverse complement strand
TCACTGGACCCTCTATCTTCGTCACTAGCTCTGGTTGGTCAACTTTCAGGAGGATAAAGCTCTCTAGCGTTATACCCTGTAGTTCCTTGACATGAGCAGTAAACCTCAGATATGAATAGACAGGATAACAATCCGTGCAGTTAATTCGAGGGTTGAATATCTGCTCTATCCCCTTACCGAGTTCTTGAAATGGCAAGGGAGAATCTCCCACAATTATGGTCTTCTCCCATAGTGACGCCTGGATTGACATGGGCTGTGAATCGCAGAAGGTTATCACTGCACCAAGGGTTAATTGTGATATCGTGAAGACTTCCCTCGCTAAAGCTTTAGTTCCATCCAGATGGATATCAACATCAGGGAAAAAACAACTGGAGTTGCCTGAAAAAAAATTACAGTTAAAGCGAAAATTTTTACTTAGAATAACGATATACTTTCCCATATCCCAACCGGCCGAAAGCCAGTAGAACGGCTGAAAATTACTTTTCCATGAAGGAAAAGCAGTCCCTAATTTGCCAAAACGATTTTAATTACAAAGACTGTTATCCATACGCTCCGTCGTCGTCGTCGATGAAAGGGTATTAAAGTTAATTTATTCACTGAAGAATCCATCTTCAATAAATCGCAATAGCCCTTTGCGCTGCATTTCAAGACTGCACAATTTGTTTTACTTATTTAAAGCAAACTTATGTGCCTCATTTTACTTACCTGGAAAGAAGATGTTGACATCTCTTTCGATTATGCTGTCGGTGGGAACGACAGAACTCTCTAGTCTACCAGCAACAAAGCTAGCGGCCTCCTTAATGCAATGTATCTCAACTTCAGCTAACACCAATGCTCTGACTGAATCCCTACTCAATCTGATATATGAAAGAGTAAATCATCAATACTTTAAAAGGTAATCTTATTACTTGTATCCAAGGACAGACCGTTTTGCAAGGCATGAGGAAAATTTAACTTCCGTGTCCTGGAGAATGGATGTGGATGTAACTTTTCGGGTTTCAATTTCAGATGGTTGAAGTAATTACAAAGCCTCTTCGAGTGGAAGACATCTCAAGTAGCACAACTTGAAAACTCACCAAGAAGATGTTTCTTAATAAAGGAACTTTCACCACCCACTTTTCATTTGTAATTTGGAACTGACTACAGATAAAATAGGACAATGTTCTTCTTTTTTCACATAACGATGTTATTTATTATTACATCCAGCGATCGTTAACGCTGCGCATTGTATCTGTTCCTGTGCTTGCCTTTGATCGCAACTGGCATTTCTTAAACATTGGAATAAACGCAGTGTCCTCTTTATTGGTATACGTTGGTTTTGGTGTCAAATGATGTTTTTTTTTCCACTTTATCGCCAAGACTCTTTTCTTTTCCTCGTCAGAATAATTCTTACAAAATACTTTCCATGATTGTCGGCATTGCTAATATAAGGCACCATTTTCACGAGTACACAACTCGGCTTACTTACCGAAAACGTCGCAATTTCACGCGAAGGAATCCTGGAACGTTTCCGATGAGGCGTTGAACCTAATGGGAATGGACAGTTTTGATTGACTTCCTAAAGAACATCAAACAATATCACCAGGCAAGCGAAAAAGGAATATGTATCATTTTTATGCCAAGTTACATCATTATCATAACCATTCCATTCCAATTTCCTTTCGTAATTTTGACAGTTTCAGAAGTCAGTATTTCAGGCCAATGTTCCCGTAGTGCCGTTTTCTCAATGCACAAATTTACATGGCCTCCCTAATCTCATTCAGTCAGGCTGGAACCATAGTTTATAGAAGAGACTGGTTATGAAGCCCGACAAACATTAAAAGAGCGAACAAAGATGCCGAGGTTTATGTTGGAAGGTCCACGACCCTGCACAATCTTTTTGTTTTGCACTCATACACTATACATGAGTTACGTAACTAACACGTTTGTATTGGTTAGTTCCTCAGTACGGAGTAAACAGCTATTGGGGTTTTGTGCCAGGTCAAGGCCAAAAAAGAGACAATAACATAGTAGAAAGAACTTTGACGAGTTTCATAACCATTCCCATCCAAACTATGATGGGAACCAAGTAATTTTTGCTACAACTAATAGAAACAAATTACCTCGTTTGTGACGTCAGCTGACCAGGATTGAAAATCATTACTTGATTCATCCGCAAACGCAAGAGTGAAAAATGCACCACGATCAGCTATTTTGAGCCTCGCCAAGAAGTAGTAACCTGTAGAATTGCATGGACAAGTCAACAATGCAGTGTATGGTGAACTAAAACTATTTACATAACAACCCAAGTTATTCTCTCATTTTGATTGGTTCTCGCCTATGATCTATTAGAGAGCAGATGCACGATTGACGTCATCATTATCAAGTTTTTCCTTCTGCTGTTTTAAAATGGCGGAAAGTTTTGAAAATAGGGAAATATTTTACGTGACTGGGCAAACGATGAGGTACCAAAAAAAGTCTACCAAAAAGGTACCAAAAAAGTCCAAAAAAAATCAGGGCTTCAACGGGATTCGAACCCATGACCTCCGCGATACCGGTGCGATGCTCTACCAACTTCTTTCCAATTGCTTAAATTAGAAAATTTACTGCCAGGATCATACTTCACTTGCATCTATAACCGCAGTTCAAATATGAATTATTTCATATACGCTTTACCATTTCACTCCTTACGAGAGATATGAACTCATTAAATTGACCTTACTCCCAATGTGTGGCTTCATAGCTCAGTTGGTAGAGCATCGCACCGGTATCGCGGAGGTCATTGGTTCGAATCCCGTTGAAGCCCTGATTTTTTTCAGGCTTCTTCTTTCCAATTGCTTACATTGGAAAATTTACTGCGAGGATCATACTTCACTTGCATAATACTCTTTGTTTGTCCCCCCAAATTTGTTTTTGTTTTCTCTTGGGACCATTGTAAGTCCCAAGAGAAACTCAAAACAATGCTTATGCAAAATTTGGGGGGACAAACAAAGAGTATTATGGTATTTTCCGAACTGGCCTATTCAAAACTCGAATCAAATGGTCTCTAGGTTGACCGCAGCCACAAGTTTTCCGAGGGTATTTTTTCAACTCCTTCAATTTTCAAGGCAACGTCCAAGCTTTTTGGCTCACAGGGCTGCTCTGATGACAAAAACTGACTTGATATTTCCAGCATTTTCTTAAAGATTTTTTAAATTTCGCAGTTCAATGCTGCTTTCGCTGTAAGTTTTTATTCCACGAGGAGCGACACTTAAGTCAGGTTTGACAGTGGCGTGATTTTCCTCGACCAATCACAATTCTTTGCTACGGACAGTAACCAATGAAATTGCTTTATTTTGCATAGATAATAGATTGCGTCAAATGGCTTTTTTTCGTCTTCCTTAAAGTTGGCAAAGGCTGGGCAAAGGCCGGCTGTCGCGTTATATTGAAATATTTTAAAATAAAAAAGACTTTTCGGTATTATAAAACAAATAGATTCCATGTTGCCGTGCGTCTGTTCAGTATTAAATCACAGAAGACGTCAAAATGTGGTAAGATGATCAGTGACACACTAGGCTACGCCTCGTGTGGCACTTTCTTGTTCTTACCCCATTTTGACGTCATCTGTGATCTATTACTGAACAGACGCATAGCAACGTGGAATCTGTTTGTTAAAGTGAAAAAAATAGCAGACAGATACGTGTAAAATTCCTTTGTAGCTTAGTTTTTTTTTTTTGAAAGGTGTAAGTTTAGTTATTCAGCCTACTGCTTTATTTGAGCAAATTTTGGTAATTTAGAACAGTAATATTTTTAATTGTGTTTTTGAAATGATTAATCCAACTAGCTGGCATGAAAGTAGTAGATATTTTAAATAAACCAAAAAAAAAATGACGGAATACTTACCAGGTGCACATCCATAAAGTTCCATTCGCAGGCCCGCATTATTGTTCCAGTCCAGAGGCAGTAACATTACCCTTGACGTAATAACAGGAAGTGGAACATTGTGGTGCTTAATTCCATCACTGTCGAAATTCCCCCTGAATTTCTATAAACAAAGACATTTTGTTGGAGGAGATCAGAGGCTGGTTAACATAAAACGTTAGAAACCAAGTGTCTTAGATTTTAGCTGGTCTCTATTACTTCAACATACATGTTCATTTTCTTTTTTTCTTTTTTGCCAACATTCATCTTCTGGTAAGTCTTGCCTGTTATAAATGATGTGATGAAAGTAGGTCTGCTGTGACAGGCCAGTTTCTGGAGTCAATAAAGCCGCCCGAAAATGCACTCGGCAAAGCCTAAAACATTCTAGTTTCAAAGTTAAGCTAGACTAATTGAGGGAGTTATTTAAAAATTGGGTCCTCTTGGAATTAGAAAAAGATTACGTACAGCACCGCAAATAATCCCGAACCGCAAATGATCCCCGATGTGGACCGCAATTGATCCCGCCGGAAAATCTCAATGGCATGGAGTTTGATTCCCGGATTATTTAATTTTTTTTTTTACTTGTTGTATTTATGTATTTTCATCAGTTAAATGATGAATTAGATAAAAATAAAGAAAAGATATTCTGACAAAGTAAATTACAATTTAAATATAATTGTCTTGACAAATTCATCTTATTTTCTCTTGACAATTCTTCAGAAAAATTACAAGAAAATATCAAAACTCGTAGACAGCAATACCATTTCTCAAGAAGCTCGATCTACAACGATAATAGCTTAATGCTACTATGACTAAGACATACAAATCTTGTGAAGATTTTATTTGGATGCAATTTCCATGTTAAATAATCTGATTTCTCGCGAGAAACAAATACAAAGCAAATGTACGTGTTAACACCAACAATAAGAGCCGGTTCGCGACATGGTCATGACCTTTAAGTTTTACAGTTAGCTAGAAATCCTGCTTCCTAACACAACAAGCCGGTTTGGTTTTCAGTTTGCATCTGCAATTTGCAGCCAGAAACTCCATGCTGACAGTATATAAAACGTGTACTGAATCTGATCAAGAGCACTGAATGATCAACTTACATACTATGTTGA
>CM042750.1:30158719-30203719 GCA_022496165.2 Catalaphyllia jardinei | reverse complement strand
CAAAATTAAGATGGTCTAGCGTCTTCATTATAAAGGGCCATTCAATCGAATCAAAAGCTTTACGGAAGTCTAGTGACGTTAGAATACCAGGTAGGTTTTGTAAACTCGTATAATCCATTATGTCACTTATAAGTCGGATATTTTCCCCTATGTATCTCCCCTTTACAAAACCAGTTTGGTCAGAGTGGATCAGGTTTGGTAGTGTCGGTTCAATGCGTTTAGCTATTGCTTTCGATGCTATTTTAAGATCCACATTTAGCAGTGTAATTGGTCTCCAGTTTGAAAGATCTAGAAGTGACCCATCTTCTTTCGGTATTAAGGTAATTAATCCCCTTCGTTGTGAAATGGAGAGTTCACCTTTCTCGTGCGCTTCATTAAAACTCAGTTGCTATTAAATCGTTTCCTAAAAGTTCAAAAAAGTAGGTATAAAATTCGACGATAAATCCGTCTTCCCCCGGTGCTTATCATTCTGAAAGGTTTCTAGTATCTTTTTGCATTCATCGTACGTAAGCGGACCCTCCAAGGTTTCCTTCACGTCTTCGGAAAGCTTAGAGGTTTCAACATTGTCAGTGAATGTGCCATACGCAGTGTCAGAGAAGGTTGAGTTCGAGGTATATAAGCTACTAAAATAATTTTCAATTCAATTTGCTCTAGAATCAGTCTCATTTCGCGTAATACAGTCGTCTTGTAAACGAAGCTCACTGATAGTTTTTTGTTGTAATTACTTTTTTCAAGATGAAAAAAATACTTTGTTGGGCGTTCACCATTTTCTATCCAGCGGCATTTTGCTCTAAACATTGCTTGTTTTCCTTTTTCTTTGTAAATTGATTTAAGTTCCGTTTTCAGTTCGTCGTACTCCCGTAGTACTCTATCGATGTAAGGGGAAGAAAAATTGTCGCAGATAATAGCCTCAAGTTGGTCTATCCTGCGTCTTAATTCCTGTTCTCGGTTGCCGATACATTTTGCTTTACTTTTGGAAAAGGCAATAGTCGCTGATCTGATTTCCATTTTCATTAACTCCTGAAAGAGCCTCTTATCTGTCACATTGCTGTAATAACTGCACGCGTGGGCGTATGTATCACGAACCATACTCACATACTGCGTATCCTTCAATAGAGTGTTGTTAAATTTCCAGAGTCCTGGTCCCCGAGGAGGTTTGTTGGGCCAAGATATCGAAATGTAAATTGCGTTCTGGTCAGGTGCGATTGCATGGTAAATTTCCGAATTCTTTACATCCCCAGAGAGATTTTTTGCAATTAAGAAGAAGGAAATTCTAGATTTAAGTTTAAGAGATTTTGACTCGTACGTGAATATACGAAACTTTGGATGGCGCATTCTTTGAATATCCACTAAATCAAACATTTCAATCGTAGTCACAATTAGATTACGGTAACTAGACGGTTTCCACGGTGCACCTCCGATCTTATCTTTTTTTGATAAAGTGCAATTCCAGTCTCCCCCGACAATTAGCGAGGTGAGCTCTGATTAATCGATTATGCATTTGCATAAATTGGAGTTGACTGACCTGGTCATTGGGTACATAAATATTGCACAGTGATAGTTTTTGTCCATTAAGAGTGATTGTAATAAGCACTATTCTACCCGAGTCATTGGCATAATAATAATCATATTTTGGCTGTGCAAAGGGATTAATTAAAATACACACACCTTTACTACGCGTAGTGCCATGTCAGAGAAATATAGCTCGCCACCCCATTCCTTTCTCCAAATATTTTCATCAGCTCGCACTGAATATGTTTCTTGTAAAAAATAAATGTTTGCTTTCTGATCTTTTAGGTATGAGAATATACTCCTCCTCTTGATTTGATCTCTGATTCCTCGAACATTCACAGATAAGACGCCAAATTTGGATAGACAACTCGTATTCATATTACTTAACAAAAAAAAAAGAACGAATTAAATTACGAACGAAAAGATACAGAAACTCCCTAAAGTATAAACAAACACACACAACAACACAAGAGAGAACAACTAAACCTTTTTACACACAATAACACAAGAGGGAACAACTAAACCTTTTTGCGGGTAGGGAAAAGAGATAAATCGCAGTTCCAAACAGAGTCCGTCCCCTCTCCCAGATTACCTCATAGCAGGCTACAAATTCTCGAGGTCCTCTAATTCGCTGATTTTAATGGGCCTCCCGTCCGGCGAAGTCCTCACATAAATTGTTCCGTCCATCGACCATGCACTTAATAGTTCGCCATCTCTGCGTTTCTCGTTAGCTTTAGACATGAGGCGGCGACGGTATCAAGATGTCGTGAAATGTGTCGGTGGCTGTTTCGCGCTTCCGGTCGAATTTGTGAATGAAAAATGCTCCCCCGAAATGTTTTTATGGCACTTTATTGCCTTTTGCTTTTCATGCAGAACCTGTTCTTGCTACATCAACAATTAGTTATTTTTTTGGTTGCTAGGATTCGCCTGTTATAGATTTAGGAGGTTTTAATTCAGCTGAGAAGACGCCGCCATCGCCGTCGTTTTCACCCACACTGGATATTTCCTCACCCTGCAGAATCTTGGTTCGAAATCCATCTGCACCTGTCCAGCGCCATTTTCCTGAGATCTTGTCCCGTAGAAATATGAGAATGGGTAGAGATTCATTCCGATTTACTGAGGCTCTTAATATGTTCTGAGAGAGAACACTCGCGCGAAGTCATACGGTCACGTTCGCTTCGTAATCCATATGTTGCAAAATTTGATGACCCAATGACGGACGGATGTCAAGGAACAAAGGAGTTTCTCGCCTGACAAAATTTTCACAGCCTCCAAAGCTAGTCGACGGAATCTTTGAAGCTTCGTTGCGCTTGCAAAAATTTTGGTGGGGGCGAAAAATCGTTCGCACTAGAATGGCTTCGCGTTGACAGATTTTTTGGCAAGACAAACAAAATTTCCCATAGTGCGAACAGGCCCCTAGGAACCTTTTTCATCAACAGGGTTTGTTTACCATGTTGAATAGGATTCCTTGACCACTTACTACCAAAGTTATCGCCCTAGGTAATTCAAGTTGAAAACAAATTAAAAGCAATCGCTTCTATGGAGTCTAGGCTAATGATACGTTTGTAAATATGTCTAAAGTGGTAAGCAATGAGGAACAGCTGTATGATTACAACGTCTGGTGTGAGACATGTTTCTGTGAGGTTAATGGCACTCTTGCTTTCTCACCAAACGGCAGAGGTTAATCCCCGTAAGAAACCCTAAATTTGAACTGTTGCTTATGCTTTTTCTTTAAAAGATCAGCTTCTTCCACAAATGCAAATGGATATCCTTATTTTTGGTGGTATGCGTGCTTCTGTTAATTATCAAAGGTTTTTTCATTAAAACGATCAGCTCAATGACATATGCAAATTACACCTGCACATTTGGCAGTGATGACTATGGCAGGGAACATGACCTAAAAGTGAACGTAAAATTGTTCCACTTCAGTAGATATCAATGTTAACAACCCAAAGCTGAATTACAAAGAGTTTCTTTCACTATTAATATCAGTATCAATGACAAATGCATCGACATTTTTGGCATCGCGAAATATGAGGGTTATGGTGGGGAACCGAACGTAAAACTTATCGTAAAACTGTTCCTCATCACCCGAAGCTAAATTTACCAAAGGGGTCTCCTTTTTTCATTATAAAGATCAGCCTCTTTAACACATGCAAATGCCTCTGCATCCTTGGCTGTGCGTCAAATAATGACTATTAGGCTAACCTAATGTCATGAGGTATTTTTTTATTCACGAGTTGATTAGGGCTCTCGAATGCCAGAAATTGTGAGATTAAACCTCTTGTAGATGAATTTCCTCCTTTAGTCAGCATTAGCTGAAGTCAATAAACCATTGTGTTCTAGACGCAACCGATCATTTCATGAAACTTATTTGGAAAACCATTTTATAAAAACTCATCATAAGAAATGATAACAATTAATATAGAAGTTGAGCCAGATTATCTATGCCTTGCTTAATAATTAGAAAAGTCACAAATTAATGAAGCCAAAACTCACCATCTTTATTGCACTGGAAATGAAAAATTGCTTAGGTAAATGAATTCTCAATATTACTGACGATAATACTTTTATTATCATGCATTATTTGGGATTAATATGACGTCAAATAAGCCCTGATACTGCGTTGCTAAAACTACCAGAATGAATTCTTTTTATGTTCCTTTTTTCCATTAATATGTCTTTTTATTTGCAGTGGCAGTCAAAGCTTAATTGTGGAAATTTGTATTTGAAAAGAAAAAAAGACAGGGGGTACTGATTAAAGCACAATTGGTAAGATTTGCATTTGAAAACAAGGAAAGATGAAAGAGCCAGCCTGTTATGAAAGTGCAGTTTTTGACGTAATAAGTCTGCTAGTCATCATTCGTTCAGTGTACTTTGAATTCACCGACAAATTTTAAATGTCATTAGAAACAGTATGATGAGAACTTAAAATGTGCATTATATATACGCATACTGGGTAATTCTCGCGTTCTCATGAAAATTTAAAAAAAATCCTTGATTTACGATCAAAGAAGTCTAAACATCTTTTAAAAAACACTATGATCTATGAGCAATGCAGACATTTTCAATTACTTGAAGATTCTGGAAGAAAGATGGTCAACGTTCAACAATGAAGGACTTACAGCTTATCTATGCGTAGATAAAATGCCACTGATGAGATAATAGGAAAATATTGGCTTAAGACTAGCTAGTTTTTCTACTGACTTGAACAAAAAAAAATTCATCGACCTTACGATCGGTTATTTTTGTTTCAATCAGGAGACTTGTTGGAAAAAAAAAACACCAAAAAACAAATATTAGCTTACCTTAATTTTTCCGCCTCTCTCTTTGAAGTGAAGAAACTCGTTTCCAGATGAATACATCAATGTGTACTCAGTGACCCACTCCTGGGCTTCTGTGACACCATATCCTTGAGTAGAAATACCCGTTATTACAGTCTCGTTTCCTAACTTGACCATGATCCAAGTCTCGTTGGACTCAGCAGAACCACCGTTTCGTGATCTTTGTTCTGCCCGATACCCGTAGTAAGGCCGCCGCTTCAGATTAAGCCTTGCTCTCTGAGGTCCGTAAGTGTTGAGATCCCCGTCAAAAGATGGCGAAGCACTTAAAGCACTGTCTGGTATAGCACCGGATTCCATTCCAAGCGGAGATCTACAATTAACTGGAGGGAGAAACGTTACACGCAGGGGAATCAAGTTTTAAAATGGCTTTGGTCAAAACCTACTCTATGAAATTTGAGGCAGGAACTTTACGGTTTTTAGAATCACTTTAGCCTTCAACCTAACACCATCTTACCGATTATTTCTGGTATCCCGATTGGACTAGGTCGAACTTTTGCTAGTACGAATGACGCCAACAAATTGCAAAGCAGAACTATTTTCATCTTACAATGTTCAAGATTATAGTCGTTATCTCGAAGACGCACATAGTCTGCTGAAACCTGTAGAGATGTCTTGCTATTTCCATGAAAAGAAAAAAACACTTTATTATAATGGAAGATGTTTAATTGGTGGAAAATCACTTCCTGTTGTCAATAGCAACTTGTGTACAGATGAAACTTCGTCATTTGCCCATCATGCCAGAGAAAAGATGCTGCAAGCCTAGTGTAAAACGGCACAAGTGGATTTAATGTCACCTTAGGCAATTTCAAATGTCCTATTGTTTCGCATGGAAAGCGTCGAGCGGTCGTTAAGTCTTTCATAGATTTTTTACTATGCTTCATCTTGGGCTAAAAACTTTGTTTGCACAAGATTCTGTTTTTCAATAAGAGGACGCAATTTTAATTTCTAAGTTTCTTTCACTTATTTTAATTGTAGGTTTGACGATAGGATGGGGCTATTGTCCTTCGCCGGCGTTTGCTGACGATATGTTATTAAATAGCTGCATGAGCTTAGAATGCTCTAAAACAACCACCTCTGTAAAGTCACGAAGGAAAAAGTTTAAACAGTACATTTTAACAACATCAGCGTTTTCAAGGGTTGGAATTTCGAAATTATGCGATAAAAGATTGCAACTTTCATATCTTGTTTTAGTTTTGATTGATTGTCCACGAGTTAGTTTGACTCGATAAAATATACACCTGTTTAATATTAAGACGCAAACCCCATTTAAGAATGTCAAGAAACAGAGCAAACGGGCGGATATCGGGGTGACTCTTACAGAGCTGTTTCCCAAAATTTAAACTATTTATCAGAATAACTTTGTAAATAAAGATATATTTTTTTAGCTTTAGACCACTGAATGGGATGGAACTGTTTTGTGTACATAATTATATTTCATAAAACCAGAAATTTACCACTGTGTAAATGAATTCAAAGCTTGCGGTGGTCTAGTGCAAGTCTGATGTTTTCAAGAAAAAATTGCAGCAATAACCTGGACGCCAAGATATTAAGTTGCAGGTTAGTTGTGACCAACGTAATACGCTGTAAGTTTACTACGATCTATTTTTTTTTAATTAATATATAAAGCTTAATCACTTGGTAACTTAAAGTTTGACATTCCCCACTACGACTGGCGTTTCTACATGTATATGAATACCAATATCGCCTGTATTATTTTAGATTTCATATCATTTTTTTTTTCACTTTCAACATGGAACTCTTTAATTATTGACACGAACTTTTCTCAAGCTGAGAAATTAATCAGGTTAGGAGTAATGTCAAAAGGAATAGGAGAGATTGAATGAATCTCATACAGAACTTGCGTTGACTTTTTGCTAATATGAATTTCCCTGATAAGATTTACCTTTTTTCATATTTAAAATAAATAAAAATAAATAAATGAAAAACTAAATAGATAAATAAGTAAATAAATCAATATAAAGTATCTTATGAAGATAACGATTAGGTCCAGTCTACAACTGTAAAAACAAACGCGTATTACCCGCTGTGATGGAGGTTGCCCAATGTCACGCGTGTTTTTTATCACCAGGGGGGAGGGAGATGGTAAGATGGTTTATTGAAACGTGCTTGATTTCACAAGAGCGGATACCATCATTAAAATAGTAATATTTCAGAGGAAAAATTATAAAAAAGGGGATATTGATAACATTCATTGCAACAGGATATTTGATGAAACTGATGTTCTCCCCTAAAAAAAAAATTGTCATGATAGATATATGTACATTTGTAATGCAACCATAATTGCCATTCAATGCAAATATTGACTCTTGACGAATAACAATTATTAAGAATATCTGAAACTTGAAAGATACTGATAGAATGTAATAGCATTTCTAAGCCACTAACAGACTGAAATTACTTTTTTGGCATATAATGCAATTTCATCCTAGTACAATTTTGAAGTATTTCGCAAAAATTACGTGATAGTGATTGTTAAGGATAAAGGTTCTGCTGCCCAGGGTTACGAAAACAGTAAACAAAACAGATCTTATAGCTTTCGGCCAACAATTTTCTGAAAGCATTTAGCTCACGAGGAAATCCTTGAGATACGGAGGATCACAGATAAAGTTTATGTATTCGCAGACAAAGCAATATGATCGTGTCAATGATGATCTTCGATACCAAACTAAACAAAGCAAACTTGAATCGGTTTTCCGCTGTTTTTGCATACAAATACAAAAATAATTCTAGGTTATAGAGATTGATACGATTTAGATTAGAAAACAGCCGAGTACAGCAAATCACTTCTATTTTTGTTTTGTTTTTTGACAAAGCTGGGGAAAAAGTACCTCTAGAAGAACAGATATGTCGTAACAATGTCGTTATTGTATAACTGCACTGCCTTTTTCTGAAGCCAAGCTATCAAGCCCACGGGTGACGTTCTCAAATCAAATCTTCTATATACCAGTGATTTTTTAAACATTCATTTGTATTCGATTTTACAATTTATGTTGCACGAAAACCTGTTCTTTTAATTAAACGCAAATCGTTGTCAGCATTTTTTGAACGCGGGAGAATATCATTTGATCATATAAAGCGTCCAAACCGGTTGTCCAGCAATGGAAACATTCGGTTCTATAAAGTAGCATGCTATTTTTTAGTTATCCGCTACGTTATGTCGAGACGTCTTTAACTTAGCAAAAGAGCGACAAAGCTCACATGGAGTTCACACAGTAAGGTCTTGATCACAATCTGAAGCTGAGATTGACTTACAAAAGTGCTGACAACATTTTTCTAGATTGTTTTTATTTATATTCAAGTGGAAATGAAATGCAACGATTTCGAGGCACTTTTACCACAAATCGCCCATATTGTTATTAATGATTTGTTTTTAAACCCAAGGGCTAGCGATTATAATCTGTTAATGGATGTTTGCCAACATGCTTTAAGTCAATTTACATAAATTTCCAGAAATTATCTTGTGCGATCTATGAAAAATAAACAATATGTTAAATGTATTTCTTCAAAACAACGACTCCAATGAGACCAAGAAAACAAAGTAACATTTGATTTATTATATTCGTTTCGTCACCTAGAGAAACGGAAAATCTTGCATTTTAAGTCATGTTGCAAAACGCGATCAAATATAACCATGCATTCACTTCTCGGAATTTCAAAATAATCTTCTAATGCCAAGCTGCATAAATCACTTTCTTATTAAGGTCATTGACGTTTTAATTTGTATTAAGGTTAAGGGATGGCAAAAAATGTATAATGACTAACCTAGCATGTCGTAACATTGAACTCCACAGAAAACTCGTAACAGCAATATTAGTGAAATC
The DNA here is from genome assembly GCA_022496165.2 of Catalaphyllia jardinei. NCBI lineage: Eukaryota > Metazoa > Cnidaria > Anthozoa > Scleractinia > Caryophylliidae > Catalaphyllia > Catalaphyllia jardinei. Next base: position 30,195,021 of record CM042750.1, on the reverse strand, counting down.
TCAACAGTAACAGCAACAAATCCCATCTTTCAAGGATTACTAGCAAACAGAGAGGAATTCTCCGTCCTCTACCTGTAAAAAAAAACATGTATAGGGAAAAGCAATCAGTTAATATAAGGACAAATTACAGGTGGCAAAGAACTTGACATAGAGTGAAAAGGAACTCAGACCATTTTTAAGACAAAAACATTTCCGAATTCTTTCTTTTGTTGTACGTGAGAACTATACATTGACGGATACGTTACGCATTTTCCCATTCTGTAATAATAATGACATAATGTCTCATTTTGCTATCTCAATGAGAGACAAAAATTAAAGTTATTCGGTAGAAACATTCGTGAAAATTAAAAAGAAAAATTAAAAGCCTAGCTTCTATGGAGGGATATTTTCATGATCTTACACATTTAAACTGAACTGACCATGTCTTGTTTACCAAATGAAACAGCGTAATATAACTGATATCAAAATCGAAGTGCTATTCCAAGCAACAAAGTTGGTACGGATTTTGGGGAAAAATGTAATTTCTTGAGGAAACGTTAACACAGGGTTCTCACAGGTGTTCCCCGCCTAATGCCGAACTACGAAATCGCCAATATATTTTTTCACCGTTGATTCTCAATATTAGAATGTAGTGGTAGCAGCTGCAATTTTGGTGTAAGTGTAAATTTAGAGCAGAGCAAATTACTAAGTACTCAAATCTAAAGAGGCCAATCCTGGTTTTGCAACTGTTCTTGACAAGCTACTGATTCCAATTTCTAAAAGTCCTATGGTAGAAAAGATGCACACTCTCATGAAGATTAGTTCTTCAAGTTGCTGTTGTAGTATGAAAGGAGAGAAAATAATGTGTTACCTGACACAACAGACGCGCGGTGACCAGGCGGTATATCAGTGCATATCAGTTCAACAACCTGTTTTCAAAACTTTCGACAACGATACCAGTGAACAAAAAGGCAACATTCAGTATTGAAACATGGATATTAACTTTGCCTGTACAATTTCAAACGTAGGTGTTGTGCCACCGTAGCAAAAGACAAGCAGTATGTGTTTTCACAAATAAACACACAGACTTCTTCGTGAAACGACTGACGTATATAAGAGGAAATGTAGATTTAATAGATAAGCATCGGCAGGAATCGTCTCTTCATTTTTTTCTTAAAATGTCCAATACATACGCGTGGATATAATGCAATAATTGAAGACTTGAAATATTTACAAAATTCCTACCGTGAATTGAATTTGATTTTGTCACTAATTTTCTTGTTTTCACGCGGTCACTTTACCTGCAAAAGTTCCTGTTAGATTTGTTTTCAATTTGTTTGGCCAAATAGCCGAAGGGCAAGGAAAACCTACGAAGACAGAAAATACACTGCGAGAAACAGATTAAGTCGCTTAAGAATTACTAGTTGAAAGAAATCGTTGACACACATGAGGATTCGGTATACAAAAGTAGACTGAAAAGTATAAGTAGTGTATGCGATAGGTAGAAAATTTAACTCCTTGTAGCGATATACGTTGCTCCTGCAACACAAACCAGCGACATTATTGTATACACTGTTCACAAAATGAAATGTTCCTGATCTACATGGAGTTATATTAGCATGAAAAATTGCAAGTGATGCGATAAGGGACATGTACCCGTCAGCTATAACTAAAACATGGTGATAAAATATCTTAATGTAACTTTATTTATACTTTCTGATACATCTTTACGATAGTTGAAGAAAGATTTGCAAAATGAAACGGAAAGTTTGGCAAGTACTCACTTCACGACATTACAAAGCGCGATTAGTATCTTAAATAACAATTATTTCAATCTGCAATGGCGGCTAACATTTGGAATGTCACATACAATTGCCATTGTCGTGGAGACTAGTATTATATCACTGGAATTTCTACAACAAACGGCAAAAACGTTAAAAGAGACAATCGTGGAGCGAGGTGTGTAGCACTAAACTCGGAACTGATAAAAAGCCAACCTGTATAGAATTTTCAGTTGCATTTCATATTGTAATTAGAAGTAAAAAGGTCTCAGTTTTCCAAACTTGAGGAAATGGCTCGTTTGTTTTCAAAGGGACAATTTATTGTTTCATTGATTTAGTCAAACCAAGATCTTGGCCACATCACTGGGTCAGTTATCGCCTTTCTCGCACAATAATCCAGCGTATTTAGTCAATAGGGTCTCAATGGGGTTACTAACTGTTTAGTGTACAGCGATGTTTTTCGTATAAACTTTAAAATATTAAAGGGATAGAGTCAGCTGGCGCACAGGCGCATTAGATACCATTTCATAGTTAATTTGCATACAACAGAGACTCGACCATACTGCTTTTAACCAGACATGATAAAAATAATATCATAGGATGAACAAAAGGACACTCAAAAACAGGTTATTCAGTAAACGATTGAAAGTCAAGCAAAACACTGCAAAAATTAAAGCGGATTTCTAGATGAACTTTGATTTCAGTTTGGGGTGAACTAGTGTCCAGGTGAGCGCAGTTCCAAAGCCGCTTGTGTCTCTTTAAGATCGATTTTTTTAGCGAATGAAGTACGTAACATTTTTTGAGGTAATAACTTAATATCAGTTAACTTTAACATCGTATAACGCTTCTGGTGACCCCCTGTTATCATCACTTTCATCTTTTGCATGTCCCGTTGGAGATTACTTATTTATTTTTTGACATAAGCCCAGCCTGTGCTCTGCCGCCGGTTTAATTTTTCAGACCTTACAGATAAAACATGGCGGTCATTGGTGCTGTCATTACATTTCAAGAGTACGTCATCGGTCAAGAATTTCTTTTCGGGATGAATTTGTCTGGAGGTCTTCATTTTCAACCTGTACCGGACTGTTGGTGGTGTTCAGTCCCATAACTTCCGTCCTTTTACCGCTAATGTTGAGGCCAACTTGCTTTGCGAAGAAATTGAGTCGCCGGGCGGTCTCTTGGATTTGTAAGCTGGTGTGTTGGGGTAACGTTAAGCCTTAATCGTCAGCGTAATCCAGGTCTTCCAGGTAGTAAGAGAAAGGGGTCCATCTGATGCCCCTGACCTTGTCCTCTGTAGTGCGCCACATGATCCAGTCTATAACAAGATTGAAAAGCACTGTGGACATAACGCAGTCCTGCCGGACACCATGCAGCCTTGACTTCAAATAGGATGTCACAACCACCAACACAGAACCAACGCTGCTGAAGAAGCTTCTGATGATCTCAAGGTGAAAGGGGATTTCATAGGCCAATAGTGTCCACCGGATGCTGTGCCAGTCCACATAAAAAGATCGCCGCCCATTCGGTGCATTGTTCAATAGTATTCCTCACCGTGTGATCCGCAATACCGAGTCTTCCTTTTCTAAACCCTGCCTGTTCCTCTCGAAGCTTAGGGTCCACAGCCAGCGTTTCCTGATTACTTTTTGCTAGGGTATTTCGGAGGATTATGTAATGCCGCGCCATTTCGTAGGTTCTGACAGTGTTCATTTCTTCAGTATCATGATGAGGATGCCCTGACTATAGTCTTCACACATTTTGTTCTATTTTTTATTTCTAGTGGTGGCACGATGCATGCTTGCTGTGGTCGTACTGCCGGCCTTGAAAAGTTAAGCATTGAGGCAGTCTATGCCAGGTGCAAGAACATGTAAGACCATATAATTATTTGAGGGACCCAATAGCATGTTAAGGTGGCTTAAAACAGTTTCCACTACTTCCCAAGACTTAGAGTTTGATGGGTCATTAAAACCACTCTGTACCGATTGATGCCAAAATCATGGTATCAACAGACCGCCCAATCATCGGTGAACAGGTTACTGTTAATTTTGTGTCACAATAGCTTACCATAGCAACAATATGACCTGCTAAAAACACCCTGAATTTTAGCTTTAAGCGCTTTTAACTCAAAAATGAGCTCGGTGACCTCCATTTTTTATTATCGAATTGTAATGAGCATGATAAGATGCAACTTTTTGCAAAGTTCAAAACATTTCTGCGGAGGGGGTTCAGAGCCTCCTTAAATTTTCGAAAATTTAGGGTGGCTCTGCACGATTTTTTTTTTAATTATTATTTTTTTAATTATGTTATGTAAAGCTTCGGACACGTATTAATTACAGATGTAAGTCTTTTGGAGCCATAAACCTCCCAAGAATAGAGCATCGCAAATGAACTGAACTATTAAAGGGAAAAAACTTATTCCGTTATACTTAATGCGTCTTTTTCTTTATTTTAGAATTAAAAATCAGGAAACACGTGCCATGAACTAGCCATCTTGCTTTCCTCGATAAAGGATGATTTCATCACAGATGGGACAAAATTAATAGATGGGGTCTGGTTGCATACAAATACTTACGATATGGGAAATTTTCTGTAACTGCTTTCTACACTACGGCGAGTGTTTTCAAAGAGTTATCGGTTTTCCAGTTTCTCCCGATTTATTCATATTTACATGTAGCAGAGGTGAAAATTCCTCAGAGCACAGGAAATGGCTCAGAAAAATCTCACGTAATCCTAAAAAATATTATGTAGCCGGGCCCAGGCTCTTTTAATATGGTGGTGTTAACAGAACGTTTAGAATTGTAATGGATTAATAAAAAAGAGCCTGTGTCCACTGGTTCTTGCAATGATACTACATGAAGAAAAAGTAACAATCCCACCTCGAGAGGTTCTTTCAAAACGAGAAGTAGACACAGTGTGACAGAATAATTCCTTGAGGGGTTGAAGGCTGTCCCCCATTGCACCTCACCAGGCCTGTTCCAACTTGTTGCCTTTCCCACAGCCCATCATAATAATACCAGATGAGGTTGATGTTGACAGCGCCACGATAATGCCCACTCGGTTTCCAAAGTGTCAAGCCACTCAATATGTATCTGGATGACAAATAGAACAATCTTTTTTTCAAATTTTATTTTCTTTGAAGTTTATAGTTCTATTAAAGTTCCAACGATGACGACATTAACAGAGCACAAAGAACCAAATGCTTTCTACATTGGCCAACAGCCTCACCTGGAAGAGGCTAACGAGTTTATTTCAGCGCAGGTTAGCCAATGTTCCAGGATTATAGAAGCTTGCCGTTCTAGACATGGAAGTACTGTTGCCTACACAAAAATGGCAAGAAGAAAAACCAATCGCCAAAAGGTGTTCCATGATGACAATGCCCCTGACGTCATGGAAATCAACTGAGCCATTAAAGTTAATGTGCCACTTAAGAGTACAGTTTAATATATAAAGAAAAATCTATATTTTATTTCAATTTTAATTATTTACTTGTATAAATTATTTATTTGTATTCTTATAAACTTTAATATTTGAAATATTTGAATACATAGTTGGATACATTTTTTTAATACAATGAAAGAGATCAGATACCCCAGGGATTTCTCACAGTCCACCCTTAATGAATTTCAAGCAACATTTAGACAATCTATTAATGTTATGTGGGTGGCTGTACTTCATAAAGTGTTGTATTGTTATTGTTTAAAAATTTCAGGGGAAAAAATTTATTCATAAACCGCCTTAAGTACAGTCTCATGCATGAAGGGAAACGTCTAGTTTTCTTTATTGGTTCAAATTAAATTTTATTGACTGGTCGGTTTCAAAATGTCAGTACCGGTAACACGTTCTTGTTACATCTTTGGGCATTGTGTCATGTCACTGATTAGCTTTATATAAACCAGTGAATGAAGACAGAGCGAAAAAGTAATAAAATTGGTTATATTTGTTTTGTTGTAATACTTGCATACATAGTTGGAGAGAAAAATCAAATGCCCTAGGGATTTATTATCCTCCACTCCTATTTCAAGCAAAAATATAGACGATCGTTTTTTGCTATGTGTATGATATAAATTGGTCCTGACTTGGAAGGAAGATTTCAACAATTTACTCTTATTGTGATATTAAAAATAACCTGAATTGAAATTGTTCCCCGTATTTAAATCAGGTATATTTTTAATATCGGTCAAAGTGCAAGTTGAAGTCACTTTGATTTTCATTTTGATTAATTACCTTACCTTCCTTGCACGAATTTTTTTTGGATGGTGTACTGCTAGCACGAATTTTTTTTTGGAAGAATTTCCCTTGCAGGAATTTTTTGGGGGAATTGTCACCCCTCTCCCGGGATTTCTAATCGTCCGCCCCTAAGATGGGTATAGATACTATTTCATTTCTATATCGCTTTTTGTGTAGCGCTTAAGCGCGCGAGCAAAAACGATTCCAAATTTATAGTGTCGAAGTAAGCTGATATTGATACCATTTTGACTAGAAGACTCCGTTTCAACCCAAATTGATAAGCGTGGTTCAAGCAATTTCGTGTTCAGTGATGTATGAAAATTAGCACGGACTCATCATTTTTTTTTGTTAATTTATTTATTTGGTATTTAATCGTTTTATGTTTTGGTTCAAATAGTTATTTAGTTGTTACGCTATATAAACAGTTCCAAAGATATGCGACTATCACTAGAATAGAAGAAATAAGAAGTTATATTTAAATGAAAGTTCTTAAAATCAAATTCATGATTTTACGCGCATTCATGCTATAGCAAAAGCAGTAAATCAGTCCCGATGCTAATTATAGAGTCCTTGCTCGAAGCGAATTGAAATTGCATTAATTGCCATTTCGATGTCACACAGCGTCAAGATGTTTTCAGCTTGGGCTTTCGCTGTTCAGTTGCTGATTTGCCTCTTCTCGAAAGTTAATATTTCATATTCATATTTATTTTCTCTTCGCTGTTTCTGCTTTTGTTTTTCTCAATCCGCGTTTGTCTCATGGATTATTATTTACAAAATTTATCATTAAATAATTTCTAGGTGGATTTAATGTTACCAATAAACAGAACAAAGAGAGAGTATTCCAGTTTTTTGAACTGAGTCACTACTTTTTGCATATTTTTTTAGACAATGTTTATTTTCTCAAAATATGCTTACAGTTCCTAACTAGAATTGATCTATGTTTCTAAATATTATTTCTTCCAGGAAATGACGTTTAGCGTAATGTCTAAGAACTGAAGTTTGCGGCCTGCTTATTACATATACATACTTATCACTTTTATTGAGGCTTACCATAACTAAAAGTAGTCGAGAGCAGCCGTTTCTATTTTTTGCTGCTAGGAAAAAAAGTGGCACCAACAAGTTTCCACGGCAATAAATATACACTGTATAACGACTACTTTTAATTCGTTTTGAACTGTCAAATTGCCAGTTGTACACAACTACGCAATTGAAATCTACTATTCAACCGTGCAAAGCGTCACCATTTGGGGGGAATGACCATCTTGACCCAAGCTACTTGCGTACTGCGAGCTATCTGTCAGATGATCTCGTCAACCCAATAACAAACAATAGAACTGAACCTGGTCGTTAAGGAGTTCAAAACCATGTGCTGTTGCACTAAAGGCTCAAGGCAAGATGGACAGTTCAAGCCCTGTAAAAGTCCCAGAAGTGCGTGAGAATTTTCCCAGTGACGCCTGTTTTTCGCACTTCATCGGCATGCCCAGACAGATCTTAGATAAGATCTGTGTAAATAAACTCAAAGGTGTGAGCTAGTGTGCTCAGAATAGAGTTTTCCCCCAGCCATAGACGCATTCATTATTTAATTAGCATAATGTTTATGACTTGGTATACAGAGCTAAATTTTTCGCAGAGTCGCGTTATAGTCTTTAGCAGACAAATAATTTCATTTATAAACAGCCAAAAAGTTTAACAGAACCCAATAGTCGAAAAATTAAAGCTTTAACTAATAAATAAAGCCTTTATACAGCCAAACGTAAATAATACGCGCAAGACACTTTTTGCAGATACAGGTTTCCCTCAGCTTTGTTACTTGTGATAATTTTAAAAAACCCTTTTCATGGGTGTTGGAAGCTTTTCTATAAATTTTCCACATTGAATTATTCCGATATTATAAGGGGACATAAATTCAAGTTAAACTTACTTTTTCTTTCATCGACTTTATCTGCTGTTGGTAGGTATAAATAAGGTTATGACAAATACTGAATGGAGTGCTTCACCTCAAAAAAACCAATGATCCTTACAGCGCTTTCAAGGAATTGTAAACGTCAAAATAAGGATGAGAGCATCCCAAATACATTTTCCCTTACCTCTGAAGACAGAACAACGACGACGGATAGAAGTTCGGGAAAACAGCACCGAATCACGGTCACAACGGGAAGACGACTGGAAAACAGATCACATGGAAAGCCAATTAAATGACCATGGACCATAGTTTTTGATGACGTCAGACGGCAAGCATGCCTGCCGCCCGCAACTGTTTCCTGTCGTTGTTCCTTTAGGGTTCACCTATATATAACTCAGGAAATGCAGGATACATGTTTTGTCTTCAAATGATAGTATTTAAATTTTAGAGTAGCTTATTATGTTAAAAAAGCAACGAAACTATAGCAGATAGTCAAGACCCGTGGTCTATAATTATAACATGTGGTCCAGGTTGTTCGAAGGCTGGATAACGCTATCCACCGAGAGTCAACGAGAGTCATAATGTAATAGAATGAAAAAAACGTTAAGAGTATTGTATAATAGTAGCAGTAGTAGTAGTACTTTTTATTTAAGCACGGTTTACAATTGGTCAGCTGAAACTACTAATGACTAAAAGTAAAATGTAGCTAAATGAAAAACTAATTTTCACGAACTGAATGCCATGCCTTAGACATCTCTTTTGAGTAGGTGCTTAAACTGCCTCAGGGACTCTTCTTCCCAAAGAAGACTGTTCCAAAGAATGGCGCCATTAATGTTTAAAAAATACTGGGTGGAATACTCCCCTAAATGGGCGACATGTACTTAGGCAATTGTGCACGTGTCGCCAAAGGGCGCAGTTTTTGAGTTGTTTTGGTTAAAAATAGTAAATAGAATTTAGGCATTTGTGTCTGAAATAAGCAATGGTTTTTGCCCTCTTCTCTTGATTCAGGTATGTTTTATTCCAAGCTTCTTCTTGATCATTTTTAACTCATGAAGCGCATGCACAGCACGAGTTATCGTGAGTTGTGAGCAAATGTGTCGCTCGATGGGATGTAAACTTAATGCAAATGAGGTACGCTTGCGGCTTACTTTTTAAATTGCTGTCCATGCCTAATTAAAATAAGCTGTTTTAAAGGTCTAAATTAAGAGATAACATTTACGGAAGACTCGGCTACCGAAAATGAGAACATCGAGAATCGTAAAATCGATGAACAGTACAAGTTCTCACTGGATGCGGAATTTATATGGATTTTACAGAAAACCGTGAAGTCCTTGAAGTACGGTTTTATGGTATGGTAAATGCGCATATAGCCAGCGAAATAATATAAACACAGATAAACTATTTTTTGTATCGCTAAAAAACAATGAAAATATCAGCTCCCACCCGGAGTCGATCGCGGTTTACTTGAACGGTAGATTTGATCAGTACCACTGAGCTGAGCTATGTCACCACCGTGTGCACAATATAGAAAAAATAAACACCTTATTAGAATCAACGATACAACCGCAGACAACTCTGCGGATTTCTGTGGGTTACAGTTTGTTACAGTAATTTTGTCCTTTACCGAACAACTGTCAGTGAGTATATTTGGTATTTGTGGATTTTTTAGACACTCGGGAGTGCCTTTTTTAAAGCCTTGAGGTCACATGTGTTCATTCCTTGGCAAATAGAGTCGCAACATTTGTTTTGAGGGAGGGTCTTCATGGTTTGTTTTGCACCGGGATTCTTCTCTTTACAACCTAAACAAGATGTTTTGCCAAGAAGCTTGATTTCGAAGAAATCGGAGTGAATCATTAGTTGTCACGATCACTGCATCGACTGGATCTGGAGAGAGTTTAACGGGCCGTTTGCGTTGGACGTTTTTCGACATGGTGAAAGAAAAGTTGTTGAGACAGTTTGTCTTGTTATTTTTCCTTGGATTTCCTTGAAGAAAGACCAGGTGTCCAGCCTGAACGAGAATGGAGTCAAAGCTGCCGTTTTGGGACTAGAAAGTTCTGATACGGAATTAAGGATGCTTTTGAAGTCCGCGTGTTTACAAAGTCGTTTTCCTGTCAACTGGGTATTGAATACAGATCGCGGATTTAAAACAGCTTGCTAGACTTTGCAAAACAAAAAATGTAATGTACAGTATTGCTTCCAAGTTTAATTTAAATGTCTGAACCACGGGTAAAGCCACAGCCGATAAATTGACTGCAAAAGCCGTCGGCAAAAACTCAAGCTTTCGCGCGTGAAGAATTAATTTGAACACGCTGTCACTATCACGCAGCGAAGCATGTTTGCGAAATTTTGGACATTTTTTCCTTTTCAAATAGTTTTTTGTGCCTCATCTTGAATGAAAATTTATTCTTATTGTACTTCCTGTCGCGTGTCTTTCATTTCGTTACCTTTCTTTGGCAAATTCAGGTATCTAAAGTTAACAGTATTTTAGCCTCGTAGAGTTCTGCATATTTAATTTAATTTAATTTAAGGCTACCTCCGCGGCCGTGTTTGTTTAGTTCAAGTGCATTTTTTAGTTTTATTCAGCTGCTACAAAACATCTGAGAAAAGAACTAAGTGGGCACTTTAAACACAATTGAAATACGATTTATTTCAAAATGATTGACTATTTTTGTCGTCTTTTCTATTTACAACTTAAATCTTTCAATAGAAATTTTCGGATTTTTTTGTCTTTAAAATCGTTGTTTAGATATATCTTGTTCGCTTTTATCTTCCGGAGTTTTCTCTAATTTTAATTATCCGCTATAGTAAATGAATTGAATTTTTGTTGTTTTCGGTGTCGTTTTGTCCTCCAAAGTCATTCCCTGCTAGCAGAGGCTCTTTCCCTGTGTTCGCTGACTGGAGAAAAGAGACCTCTGCCATGGATCGAAAATGGCTACATTGAGCATGCTCCCTGGCTTAGCGACCGAGCCAGCACACGTAATGTTCGTTACACGTGACGAAAATAAAACCTTTCACTGGAACGACACTCAAACAGCAGCTCAAACAGGAAACATCGACAAACCGAGATTAGGCCGAGCGATTAGGCCTACCAGCTCACTACGCAATGTGATTTCTCCACAACAATTCCAATCAACCGATCGTCCATCCTTAAAAAGAACTACTTGGATCGGATGTTTTCCAAGGTTTCCGGACTGCAGTAAAGCACTTCGGCATTTTTGAGCTCCGTCAGTGTATCGTCGTTGTCGAACGGCTCCCGCTCCATTTCAACAGCTTTCAGCTCGAGCCTTTGACAGGACTCACATTGGTCAGATATGAGTGCGTTTAGCGGTGAAAGAACCACAACAAGTAGGTTAGATGGCAGAATTTTCACCTTTCGTACAACAAGGATCCCCATCGCCAAGCACGCAAACGTATCTCACCGGTTTAAAAAATGAAACAGGGCCTTGAACTGCTCTCCACTCCTTTTTTTAATCTTTCCATCGTCGAGGTAATCCAAAACGAAAGAAAAGAAAACTTTGTAACTCTTTCCGATCGAAATCTTTCGAGCAAACGAGCGCGTTATGTTTATAATGTGGGCTCAATAAATGACAGCAGAATTAATGTAAAGAAATGCGCGAGTCGCAACAGGCTCAAGTTACGGTCAGCAAACACCGCCAGGAGCATGCGTTGTAATACAGCCGTCCAAGATCGTGGACGGCGGTTATATCGAAGCCACTTTCGATTCATGGCAGAGGTCTCTTTTCTCTCGTCAGCGAACACCAGGAAAAGAGCCTCTCCTAGCAGGGAACCAAAGTCAATAATTATGAACTCATTTTTGCGTGTTCAAATTTTCTCGGCTCTCGTGCGGCAAAGAGAGAAAACCTTTCTTGTTTTCTTATCAGTTTTAATACACCTCAAGTAGAGTTCTTTTGTCAAGATTATTTTTTGGATATTTTTGGCCATCATTTGTTCAACTTTACATAAACTATGTCTTGAAATCTGATCTTATACATGGCTGTGATTACTGGGCATATGGTTTATTTCTCTGCTTACGCTCGCTCTGAAATATATCAAAAAATCTCCAGGGAATAAGGGGTAGGCTGTGAAACATTTTAGATTTTAAGCAAGCGGATTAAGGCGATTTCATTTTATAGAAGTAAAAGTCTACTTGTGGCAAGTCTAAGTGGAGGTGTTCATGCAGCGGCATGTAAGCATTAACTTTAAATGGCGCCCTGGAACTGCAAACACTCATGCCCTGTCCACACTATGTCGGAGAAATATGAAAAGGATGTTAATCACTCCCAGGGGCCGGAGAGAAGCTATTAAGAAAACACATCGATTGTTTTCCATCCACACTTTGTTGGAGAAATTTAAAAACGCAACATTGGACCTGTTTTTGAGGATTGAATCATGACGTCATCATTTTGAAAAAAAACTCTATCTTTAAAATGTTTTCCGTTCACATTAAATCACCAAGCCGGCGTTTTCAAATTACTTGGGTTTGAATATTGTGTTTGTTTGAAGAGCGTCCGTTTTCGTGGCCTAGAAACAAAGCTGTGTTTTCAAATATCTCAAGCGAAGTGTGGAGGAGGCCTCAGTATAGTTGTTTATCAAGTCTTACAAGTCAAACCTGAAGATCATATTTGCTAAAATTTTGCACTGGTCGGTGATCAGATAAGATCAAAATCTCCGGTGATATCACAAATTGTTCTTGCGGACAGCCTGGTAGGTGGTTTCCACTGGAGTTCCAGCACCTCATACCAAGGGTCTTTGTTCCCATTGACTAGCATGCGGGAAGCAATGCGACCCTAGAGAGATCCCATTTGAAGTCTGAAACTATCAGACTTCCGGGACGTTTAAATTGTGCCTAGCTCATAAACACGTGGCTCAATCAATTGCAAGTCGCTTGTGTTTTTCTTTAGCATGTGAGGGCACATGTTTTTTTCTACACTTGTTTCCTGCACAAAAAAAGAACAAGAGCCAAAACAACCAGATGCTCTCCCAGGCTATTTTTTTTTCCAATCATTTTCATTGTTTTTACGGCCAATGAAACTTAGAGCTGCAATAGAGGGTCTATTATAATCTGGCGGTTTGGCGGTTTAAGCCAAGTTTGAGAGCCGGTGTGCGGTTTCATTCACATTTATCTGGCGGTTGACGGTTAAGGGAAATCATAAATTTAGCTCGCGGTTTTCGGTTTTTGCGTGTTTTTGTGGCGCTTATTCAAACAGAGTTAAGAGGCTCAGAAGACTGAGCGGTAACTTTATCTTGCTTACAGCTTCCTTCTTTAACAAAGGATTGCCTTTTAGGGCTAGACCAAGTCAGTCAGGGCTTCCATCTGTGTCCCCGGCCATGTGGGTAGGGGTGGGGAGGTAACTTGATATAAGGCCAGTCTTCAAAGCTTCTAAAGGGTCATGAAAAGCACGGGGAAAGACGGCGGACTTAAGAACTTAAAAACAGCGACCTTTTTCACGGCATTAGAGAGGGAGGTATTGTGAGGCCCTGAACACAAAAATAGCATCCAATGGTCTTCAATTTACACTGCTGGATCGGCTTCCTAGATTCCTGGCGCATATCAGAAGGCCTCTGTCCTGGGTTGAGATAATTCCATGGTAAAGGTATTAAACGCAAATTTCACAAGCTTGTTTAATTGTCCGTAAATCTATGTTAGAACGACCACATAAGAACAGAAACACACCCAGTCCTAAAAACTTGTACTTTTACAATTCGTGGAGCAACTTCAGAATACCCCGCAACTCACGCCCTCTCTAAACCTACTGCTGCCGTGGTCCGCGGTCCACAGTCGGCTAGCAAGGTTATATGTATGTTTTAAGTGTTAAACTGAAATGCTACCGCGGTCCGCAGTCCCGTAGTCGATGAATAAGTATTAAACTAAGTGTTAAACTGAAGTGCTACCACGGTCCGCAGTCCCGTGCTCGATGAATAAGTATTAAAGTAAGTGTTAAACTGAAGTGCTACCGCGGTCCGCAGTCCCGCAGTGGAAGAAAGAACGAGGTATATTCGTAGTTTTTATATACAGTTTATTATGTAAATTATGTCGACTGCGGGACTGCGGTAGCAGAAGATTTAAGGAGGGCGTGAGTTGCGGGGTATTCTGAAGTTTAGCCCAATTCGTTATAAACATATCGAGCAATCTTTGACATCTTTGTGTTTGTGAACAGCCCATTAGACGTCAAAACTTTTTGGTTCGCTGGTTACTGAATGGAGTTATAGAAACAATTTGCTCAGTTCTTAAGATCTTGTGGTCTTTGTGAGGGGAAATACGATTATTGAGCTAACATATCGCAAAGAATTTGCTACGTGCTGTTAAAAGATCGGCTATGAGGATAATCGTCCTAACTGTAGGGCGGTGTTGGTTTGAGGTTTCGAAGGAACAAAATATGGCGGTTTACGGAATGTACGACCGCCTATAACAGACCCTCGCAATAGAACTAGATACTCTTCACTGTAGATACTCTAGGCAACTTGTTCATTCTATATTCCTTGCCATTGGCATACCTACATTGGTTACATGAGCTGGAAGTCTTTTCTTGTCTTTTTAATTAACTTTCTCTAACTTCCCTCAACAAAGGAAAATAATCCTCCTATCCTCGTCGTCTTGTTGCAACTTGGAATGGAAATATCGCCTAGATTTTGCATTTCACGGAATGTTTACATCAAAAACTTCCATCAAAAATGTCTTTAACATGGCCTTGTACAATCCTTATAAGCTGAAGATGACAATGCCAGTTTGCAACAAAACGTAAAACTAGTTTATGTTTATCTCATTTGACTAAGAGAGAATAATTAATGTTTTCATTAAAACGGTATTGCCTTGATTTTTCAATATTTCCAATACTCATTTGCTGCCAACTATTTCTTGGTGAACCAGAAACAAAAATGAAAAATGTTTCAAACACATGACATCGCCCACTCTTGTCAAACATAGAAGCATGATCGTTTAAATTGTAATGCCTTCCTATCCAACTATTTAATTACTGTTTTTCTTTGGTTCGTTATGAGTGAACACCGAATTACTGCACGTACTTTTACTTCGTTTGTTCCCTTTACGAGTTTGCTCACAGAGCACTTTGATTATGGTCATTACAGTCGTTTATACAACAACATCGAATATTGTTCAGTTTTGGAGGCCTTCTTAAAGCATTAAACGTTACTGATTATGACTAAAAATTGAAGAGTAACCAGGATGAGACATACTCAAAAGATAAAAACGCTCGCTGGCTAAAAAATTTTTATAGCCAGCGACCGTTTATATATTTTGAGTATTTAACAATTATTCACCGAAGTTGAGGTAAATATCCACCACTTGCACCGACACTGAGGTGAATAATTGTTTTAGTATATACCGCACAAGCTGAATAACAAGCGGACCAAAGAGTAACTTTATTTATGACAATATACCGACAAATGATCGGACAAAGAAATTCGCGCGCCGTGTGATGCTCGCCCAAATAGCGGCAAGCGATTTTCTTATTGTAAAAAGTTCCATCTCGCCTTCTTGCCGAGAAATAAAACTTTTGCAGGCACTTGTTAAGTTGTTGCGGTGTCATTTCCTCGATAGTTGAGTTAAATTCCTCTTTTTGTTGAAACCAAGCTGCAAAAAAGGTTAACATTAGATGTTTCATTGTCTACATTGTAATTTCAGTGCTCAACAGTTTTCGTAAAAAGGGCATTGTATTCCGATTTTTCGCCTTAGAATATGAGATTCGAGAGATTAAATGACTTACCATTAAATACTGTTACGCTACATTTTGCTGTAATTTTTTTTTTGTTTTTTGATACAGCCTTCTCGTTCTTTGAAAGAATTTCCTCTTCGGAAACCGAAGCGAAACGGAAAGCCTTTTTTTTTTTCTTCGGCTGTTCGGAGGTGAATAGTACTTGGCTTATCACCTCCGAGGTAACCAATCAGCGAGCGCGAAAAGTACTATTCACTTGTGTGGTATATACTAATACTGATTATAAGGCAGGTCTAGAGAAAGTGTATTGAGTTAAGGGTAAACTTTGGAATAAGGCATTGGATTTTGGGTCGGTTTCGAAACAAGGTAGTAAAAATCACAAATTGAGGTCAGAAATAAAGTTCCAGAAGCTCGCTGCAACCCTCATCCTCCCCCCCCCCCCCCCCCCCCCCCACAGGCAAAAAAGACCCCCCCCCAATGTTTCTGGTAGCACCCCTCCCCATAGCCGAAACATACTGTGAAGCTATCTCTAAGACTCTTGCTCGGAGCCGAGCCATCAGCTCGTGTTATTTGAGCGAACGGTGTGGACCGAGCTCATTGTGTGCAAAATGAATTCGGTGTTTGAGGTCTCATAAACACTTCTAGTCACTTGATAAAAAGAGCGATATATTTTTTATTGATATAATTTTATATGGATAAATACTTCACTACTTGCCAGCAAGAGAGGTTCCTGTCATGCATAATTACTCTCATGTTAATCCATCAAATATGTGATGGTCTCAAACGTCACATCAGTGACTTCACTTGAGGGATATCGATCTACGACGTATCCTTATTTTTCTGAAATTATTCATCTTTGTCCGCTCAGGCCATGTCTCAAATAAATGATTTCATTGTATAGAATTAAAGACTTTAAACGGAGTATCAAGGTTATAAACCCTAATATACTTGTTTAGACGCTTGAAACTTTTGTTGAGGTATGGCAAACAGGATAAAAAGCCTAACAGCCTACATTTCGCTTCGGATATATTGCGTATCAACTAGATCTTGCTTACGGCTGAAACTGAGTGTACAAAGACACTTGTGGTAGCGAGTACGTTGTACAATTAAAACTGAATCTAAATACCCAGCGATTTGTTAAACGCTTTGCAAACCTCCCTTAAATAACCGGATCTTTTTCTGCCGACTCTCAGACAGAGTTTTCCACGAGCTCTTGACTTGTAATCCTGTTTCCGCTTCAAATGCTGGAAGCACTGTCTGCGGACACAATCGTTCCGGATGGAGGTTTTCAGTTTTTTTATGTGTTAGTTACTTAGTTTAAATTAAATATTTTAATTTAATCTACTTTTTATAATAAACATCTGATTTTTAACCCTTAAATATATATTATTATTTATGTGTTATTCGTGTACTTTAACTTAAATTAATAAAGGTCTGAATTTACGTTTAGTTTATATTAAAGTTTTTATACCATATCTTCATTTAATACTCATAGTTTTGGAACTGCCTTTAGGCGTAAATTGCAGCTTGGAGGCATCTACAAAAACTAAGTGGATATTAGATAACGCTTTATACAGCCTTCGAATATGCTAAATAGAATTTATCAGTGGCGAAACCAGAAGCGATCAAAAGTGAAAAGGGCCCTGTCTTTCATCGAACAGTGGAAGTGGAAGAGCAGAGAAGATGGAGATCAAAGCGAGTCCAAATATGTCAACCCTTTTTCATAAAGATGGAGTTTAAGTACCAATCTTCGCAACCACCCCCTCCACTTCCGAGGTACGTCACTATATAAAATTAAATATTTTCATGAAAGAGCATTACAGTTAAAGCAGAACACTCAGTAAGAAACACTAATTCGTGTTCTCATTTAAGAACAAAATGGTTTTTGGAATACCAATTTAGAGAGATCACGTAGGTTATATCTTGACGCGTATGCTGTAAGTAATTTATATTGGCTAAATAAGACGCTATTCCGCAGGGTTTTGCATGATTAAGTGATTATTTTAATATACGGTACCTAGAGAAAATGAGATCATGGTCTCTTTGACGGTATACCGCAACTATCAGTGAAATAGGTACCCAACTCATTTTTATTAACGGACACGAGCCGATGCAGTACTGTGGGAAACAGAGGTATCTCACACAAACAGAAGAATCCAGTTTTACCAGGTCAAAAGTAAACCTAAAACGTATTGGTGTCAGGGTTAGAAATAGGTTATAGATTGCTTTATAACCGTGCTTTTGTTATGTTACCTTGAGCTTACTACATTACAAATTCCACAACAAGGCCAGCCTTAGGCAAACTTTACAAAGCTCACAGAAAATGTGGAAGAATGCAAGAAGGGTTGGGAATACAAGTTTAGGATACGGCAAACGAAGTAAATTGATGCATGACATTCTAATTGATATAAACATTCAAAACAAAAGAGGAAATAAAAAATGTAGAAAACTGAAAAATGTCAAAGTGCCTTCTTCTGAGTTTCGAATAGACAATCAGAAGTCTTGCCCACAATCATAATTTCCTTTGATATCACGTCACAGACCTGAAATCGCTGCATTTGTGATCAAATGTGTGCAGGGTTACGTTAATATTTGATAGCGCTATTTTGTTGTGATCAACTCCATGGCATCCCAAGCTTACTTGCTCTCACCATGAGTATCTTGGCTGATTGGAGTCTCGCCAAATGACTAAGCCTTAGCTCGACCCAACGCGTTTGATATGAGTTAGAAGCGTATTACAAAAATACAGTTACATGTAGGTATAAAGCCACACTCTGGGATTCGTGTAATACAACTGTCATGTGGTTTGCCAAAGTAATCGTACCGCTACATTAAACCTCATGTTAAAGGGGAGGTGATCCTAGTCAGAAAGTTTATGCAAGTTATATAAAAAGGAATGCAGCTACAACGACTTTAATGCCGATTAAAAACTTGCTTTTAGAATGCTTTCTTCTATAAAGCAGTTTTTAAGATTTCGTGCCAGGCTATCAATAACGACGTTTTCAATAAATTAATATTCAAGTCCAACCATTGAGATACTTTGATGGTTAAAACACCGGAATTAGGTGCTGTAACATCCTAAGTGATACCAAGTTTACACTCTAAAATGACGCGACGAGTACCTCTCCCCTTCCAAGTCGGTGTCCTGTCTGGAAATGCATCACTTTTGGTTTTCCCTTATGTATGTCATACTATAGTCTCTACTATTGGACGCATAGGTGGGACCCCCTGACGAAATTCCGGGCAGTGCGCTGCGCTCTTAACATGCTGCAGGAGCTTTTCAAGATACTCGTCTTCCTCTGACTCGTAGGAATTGTCTATTGAGAGGAGGGATACAGTTATGTTTCCTGAATCTAGAAATACACGGTCATCGCTGTCCTCGGAATTTTTCAGCGGGTTCTTGATGTCATCTTCGTCTTCTTCATCTGCAAGTGACTCCATCGAAGCAATGGGACAGAGTTTCCTACTGCTATGCTTTCTTTCAATTTCGTTAGAGATCAACTTCTCGAGTTCTTTGTTTCCGCGATTCCGTGGAAACATTCTCCCTTGAAAATGCTTTTTAAGAGACTTTACGAATCGTCTTCCCAGTAGCCTTACATTTCTTTGCAAGTAAGTGATCATAAAATGCCCCAAATGGGCATTGTTAAAGTCATTTTCGGGGTTATCGACCACCTCCCAGTAGGATTCGTTCAATATAGCAAGGAACATGTTTAAAAGAATAAACGTTATCGTAAACATGTAAAAAAACACAAACAACGGCCCTAGCAAGCTATTCGCCGATTTAATCTCGTAAAAGAACATCTCTCCTCCCAAAAGCATTTGTAGTACGGCACGTAGAGAGTTGAAAATCGATGAGTATTGTCCCATGGCTGATGAGAGTAGAAGAAATGCCAGCTGAGTGTAGGCTAGCACTGCTGATACAAACACCACGAAGTACGACACCAGCGGGCGCGCCGCCCTAGCCAGAGTTCCTATCATTTGGCACACTTGGCGATTGAAGCGAATTAGCCGAAGGAACTTCATAGTTACGATGAAAATGAGAAATGACAGCACATAAATTTCAACCATCGACCAAAGAACAATGTAATCCGCACTTGAAGTCTCGAAAGGATTGTTCCGTACTTTGTTAACGAACGAACTCGTGTATCTAGCTTTTAGGAAGTAAATAACAACAGAGCTGAAGGCGGTCAGGATTTGTAGCAACTCGACCCAGTTCCAAAAAGCCCTGAAGTACTTTCTCTTTTTCCTGTATATCTTGTATGCTTCGTTGATTACAAAAAATACAATGATCACCATGAAGAGAAGTTGACAGATTTCCACAAAATTTTGAAAGTTGTTGCTCGACGTGTGGTACAACGTTAGCGTTTTTACGCTTCTTGTGAAAGCCACTCCTCCTGTAGGAGATCTCTCATAAAGACACTTAGTGACACTGAATAACGAACTAGAGGGATGGAAGATAGTAAATTCTATAAAAACTGCCACAGAAAATTCGTCAATCCAGTTATTTACTTGTAGTTCGTTTACGACTTTTAACGCAGACTTGATATTATATCCCAAGTCAGCAACAAACCCACCGCCATTGTAAGTGCTGTAAGATCCTTCGTAGGATAGCGTGTGTAAGTCCCACGAGGATCTGTATCTCCACGGCTTTGGACACATCCTTTCCAATTCAAACACTGACTGCTTGTGGCTCATGTTTGTCACTGGAATCCAATCGGGCAGATTGTAAAGTGTTTTATATTCGTTTTCCGATGAATAAGAAGGAATGCATCTGGTAAAAGATCCTCCCAACCGGGGCGTTTTCTCTATCACTGGACAGACGCTTTCTGTAAATATAACAAAGAAAATAGCATCGACGGAAGGGCTCCCCTTTGTGTCATCAGGGAATATTCCCTTTTCTACTCCCCACCACTATCGGCTGCTGATAAACCGAATGATAGCCGCTTTAATTTTCTAACTTTATTGAAAAACACTTTATGGACTGATTTTCGCAAATATTTTTAAAATTTCACGGCTCTGGATAAAACCTAAAAGGTTACAAATGTGTCTTAAAAAGAAAAAATGTTTGACGACAATCTGCTGCATAACCTTTTTCGGAGAATACACGTGTAGCGTAAACCACGGTTGCTCGAGGTATAAATGGTTAAAAATTCTTCTTTAAAATAAATTCACAACTGAATGGAGCAGACATTTCTACTTTACCAATAGCTTGTCTTTTATAGCACTAACCGTGTTAAAACATTTTGTGAGGTATGCAAAATTTACAGTCGTTTAAGTGGTAGTTTAAAATGTTAATGCTTTAGAAAGATTAGGACAAACGACATTTCAAACGGCAAGTCCCTGCTTACGGATTACAACTGGTAATGTATCTAAAATCATACTGTACCTGGTGTAATTCGTATTTGTCGTATACGCGGCATTCCAACCATGAACAGTTCTCGGTTGCCCATGAACCCTTCGTCGTAATCAAACATCCACCCATTGTACCATCTGGTGTCGTACAGGGCTGGGAAGAGTTTGCCACGCATCCACGCCCAAAATGATGAAATGTTCCTACCCTTTCATAGATCAGATAAAGAAAAGCTAAGGGTCAAGTTACTCAAACTATGATTCGCAAATCAAGATTCAGTTTAACTTAAACTCTTTGTTGCTGGTTTTCAGTGTCACGCCATTCCAAATAGATCAAAATAAAACTCAAAACCGTTCAATGGATAATAATCTGGGAGAAGAAAAAAGATAAATAGGCAAAGACTCTCGCCAAGATTCAGATCACAGCCATTTTTCATAAGCGAGATATGCGGAGAAACTTTTTACCCAAACTTATAGAGATTTGTTTGGAGACACCATGCTGGGGGGGGGCCGCCCCCGCCAGGGGGGCACCAATATGGAGGCCGGAAACCAACAGAAACAGCTGTCACTGAGTTTTCAGCTACAAAAGCGCGAATTTATCTCTCGAGGAACTCAAAGACATTAAAATAGTACTTTTCTAATACATAAACGATCCAGATAGCCAAATTTTTCTAAATAAGTCACGTTTTAACCAACATAACATTTCTTTCGGACATCATGTAAATGCTGCGTCACGCAAAAGCTTCAAACGTAGTCTATCGCAAAACCAAGAACCCATTCGGAGCGTAAATTTGTATGAATATTAATTTCAAGTTGCTTTTATGCATCATGAAAAGTGAAATCTCAGGCCTAGGAGGATCAATAGTTTTGTAGTTTGAAATTTTAGTGACGTCATGCATTAAAAAACAATTAAAAGATAACTAGAAACTCGTTCAAAACGGGAAAACTCAGTTAAGTCATTGGGAAAAATCCTTTTTGCTTTCACTTCCATTCAAACACGTTTTAATTATATGTCGTCATGATAACTACTTCAGGGTAAATTCAAAAGCACACTAGGCGCTGTTAATTTATATCCGTCTTTCTGAACGATTGGCGAAAATCGCAAGTGTGGTCGCTGCTGCCACTGTACGTAATTTTTCTCACCCATCAACACGAGTAGAAAGTAGCCACTTTTTGCCGGCAATGGACAGCTAGTGTGTCCTTATCCAGGAGGTGGTACTCCCAGGACGGTTGGATAGGGTGTGCGTCCCGCCTGTCCCTCAAAATCCTTACTCTATTTATGACCGAAATCTTCGATTTTAACTACCCTATTTATGACCTGAAAAAGTAGCTTCTTCTAAAACACATACCAAGTTCAAGACTAGAGTGCAAAAGCCATACCCTATTTATGAAAAAAATGGCCAAAATCGAGACCCTATTTATCACCAAAACGACTGAAAACACTAACCCTTTAAGGCCGCACACGGGTCACTTATCAGGCAGTTTGCAAATTTGATTTTGGGAAAAGTAAGCAACAACGTATTTTTTGAGCTTACCTTGAAATTTACAAACGCTTCTTCTATTGAGTTGGTCAGTAAGTAACGCGAAGGACTTCTATTTCCATAAGAGACTATCATCAAAAGCAAGACAAAAATCAAGAATATGGTGATTTCAGCGAGAACTTTGTACATTCCTTGAACTTTAGTTCGGAAATCCTTGGCTTTCTTCAGTTCATCTCCCTGAGGTGGTCCTGTCACCGTTTTATTGCCATGATCATCTTTCTGATAAGTCACTCCAAAAACTTTCTCACACTCCGGCGGCTTCCTGAGTATGACTGACAACAAGGAAGCCAACAGAATTACTTTTACTGGCTGGGAAACGAAGACGTCTTGGATGAACGACACCATGATTGAGGTAAGCCACTGGTTCGATGTCTCTTTTCCCCACATCATGCTGTAGAACACGATAAAGGCTGCCGCCGTCAGTGATGTTACAATACACAATGTCCATCCGATGTAAACAAAGAAATGTGGTAAACACCCTGGCAACTTCTCCTTTTCTTCCGTTTCCTCCGCTCGTATGTCGAATACTTTCTCCCCTGACTTCTGTTTGATGTTTCTAAAGATCATAACGATCAACACGTTAACTGGAATCGCAACCAAGCTACTCTGGATTCCAATCTTGATTTGCGTCCAACTCATTTTTACAGGTCCCACCTGGAAAGAATCTTTAGGTGGCGTGCCGAAGTTGTAAAACATGGCGTTGGTTACCATGGCAGTGAGCAAAACTGACAGGCAACAAGATAATCGTTGGCAACGCGTAAACGCGACATGAGGAGGCCTGGTTAACACAGACAACCATAAATGGCCATCACCTAGACTCCTTGCGGTCCTAAACACAAACAGATTTTTGAATTTCGTGAGCTCGTTCTTGTCCGCTGCATTGATTTCAAACTCGATCTCTCCAGATCCCTTCTCAAGCGCAAGCCACCGATTGGCTAGAAAATGCCACGCGTCCCCCGTGCTGGAATCTTCTATTTCTATTTGTTGAAGAAACCAAGCGGGACTGTCACCACTGTTATCATGCCATATAAGTATCTTGAACAGCCGACCCAGTGACTTGGGCAGCGCCAGGGTAAAGCTATTCACGCTGCCGCGGGCAAACAATGCCTTCCTTGCATTTGAATTAGAGAGTGAAATGGGGCCACTGCAGCCTTCCTCTCCATAAAGCACAATTCCCACGTGAGCTGTTGTTCCTTGGTTTCTCCACATTCCTGTTTGCACGTGCAAATTGTAGACGCAGCCACTAGAGTAAATGTTGTCACTCAAGAATACTTTTCCTACCACCTGTCAATGAAAAACAAAGGAATTAGTACTGGTCACACAGAAAAATGAAGAATCAACGTCCCGTTAGGTGGTAGCTACGTACACTAAGAAAACACTTTGTCATGCTTCAACCATAAAAAAATACCACTTGTATTTACCTCCAATATTTTAAAAAGACATATCATAATGGACTCGATTTCTTAAAGCAACCGCACAAGCATTAATGATCAAAGAATTCGAATTAAAGGATTTCAGACTGGAATTTGAAGAAAATTTGTTTCACTATATTTTTTACTCTACGAGTTAACAACAGAAGTAATATTCTACCTTCATTTTATCGTTCTTATCTGCCCTTCGGGCAAAAACAAGTCCTGTGAAGTACACACCAAATATGGAGCACACCGTGGCTAAGACGACAAAGTTTCCAGTTTCAGCAAGTTTTCCAAACTTTTCCCAGACTTTGTCAAAATCGATAGGATTAGGAGCCACAAAGAAATCTCCACCAAAAGCTGAGAGGTGAGTACACAGGCAGTGTAGAGTACCGGACTTTGTTTTTGGTCCAATCTAAATTTGAAAAGACGTATATTAGGGTGAACCATATGACTTTTGAAGTGGAGAGGCGGTGTGTGATTTGATACAGGCACGTTTTTAAAACGTTTCGTGAACTCGGGCACGTGTATGTATGATATCAGCTCACTAAACGGGAATCATAATTTTTTGGTAAAAGTATGCCTGCAAGATATGTTTTTTTCCGAATCAACCGTCTCCCTAAAAGTCAAATGGTCATACCTCAGAAATAAATAGAGGTCCTTATAAAAGCATTATACTTTGAATGTACAGTTCAGGCCACGAGGTACAAAAGAAATAATGAAAGGTATGTTTCGTTATCAGTTTTTTCCATTATTTTGTCTATTTGTAGGCGTTGAGGATGGACAAATTTTGTGGAATGAGTGGCGCATGACGTAGCCACTGAAGTAATGATTTGTGTTTCTTTTTCTCCTGTCTGCTTCACAGGGCACTGGTAATAAAGGTGTATACTCTACTCTAATGCAGGGAGAAAATCGGTACAAAGCAGAATTGATCCTGTCGCCTCGTTTCGATGTCAAACCGCTGATAACTGCGATAAGACATATTCTTACATAATCTAACCCTAGGCAAATCGTTAAACTGCCTTTCAGAGAAGAAAAGAATAACATCAACTCAGCCTACCAAGCATCCCTTGTTAGTCCAGACCTGTTTCTTTACAGACCAATACAAACAGCTTGTCACAGTCACTGACATGGTATAGTTCACGTCTGTGCTGCTGTTATATTCCGATACTATAATCTTTGGTGTTGGGGGCGGTGTGGTCGGAGGATCTTTGACGCCGATACAAGAACGTTTCTGACGGCCACCCTTACCAACGCAAGATCGTAATTCACGGGTCTGAGCTTTTTCGGTTTTATTTGCAGCAAACATGATGCCAATGTAGTGTGTTCCTGTTTTCCCAGTAACGTTGCTGGTTAGTGAGACCTCGTAGGGATTTTTACTGCAGTTGCAATATCCAAGGCTTTTGGAACACGCTGTACAAGATGAGAAGTCTGGAACGTGAGCTTTGAACTGGTAATTAGTCGGCGTCGGTTTCTTTCCTGCCGTAACGAAAATATATAATAGCTCTCCGCCCTCAGGGTGAATATCAAAGAAAACAATCGAATTGACGGATGGAATATCAATCCGATGATACTGCAAGTTCCCAGAACTATCACTGGGTTTTGCGAAATATTTCTTATCAGATTTGTTTCCTGTCGCTTGGACCTTTCGGGTAACAGGTATAAACAGCTCAACTGGATCTTTGAGGCCAGTAATTGGAAGAGAGGTTCCGTCGTCCATCTTTAAACTAAAGTCCACCACAGATGACCGGATACCTTTTGCACTTTTATCCCACGTGAAGGGATTTTCAATGAACGAAGTCATCTGACAGAAAAAATAATTATTGGAATAGAATGTTTGAAGAGATCCATGGTAAGAGTCTCGATATAGCTGACTCAATGGGGGATTCGAGAAGTTTGGTATGCATTTTTAAAACGAGTAATCAAGCCTGGAAGCTTTGTGTAGGAAGACAAATTAAAACAAGGGGAAAGTCAAGAACTGAATTTGATTAAACTCTCTTTGAGACTACAGCTATGTTCAGACATAAGACACTTGTCCTCTTTCTTAAAAAGTCACTAAAACACACAAAATATTCTGTCAAATGTGAAGTAATATGAAAATGACACTTTGTGATGCTTATTCATAAAGAATTTCATTTCTGGTCACAAGTGGCAAAGAATGTATGGTCTCATTTACGCCCGTGTCGCTTGGGAATTTTTTTACTTTTGAAAGCCAAAGCCGCCCAGATATCTTCAAATTTCACAAAATTACTAAGATACGAGGTGAATTTCTATGTAGCATGAAAACCGAGAACGTCTCACGCTAAAAACGCAAATTGTGGACCAGGGCGTCAACTGACGGAGATTTCCCTGTATAGGCTATTGTGGACGCGTAATGAATGGAAGCACGTCAGAAAAGTCAAGGTCGGCCCCTACCTGTGCATCGACAGATTTCAAGTTTGCGGCATTGGTACCAAACAAGGTCTTAGCAGATGGTAAGGATACTTTCTCTTTTCCCTCTCCCAGCGTCTTTCCCGCCATTTTTTCGGGCGTTTGTCGATCTAACGTCAACGTCAACTTGTCAGTATGGAACACGCTTGGTTTCTCACCAGGTACTTTAGTTGCTAAGAGACCACCTCCGAGTTTATCGATGAGATGAAGAGCTTTCTTGGCGATATCTCTGTTCTGTAAAAAGCGAAACAGATTGTGCTTCTTGAGTGGTAGACGACTTCTTCGGGAAATGTGCTAAAAATTGCAGGGAAATACGAAAAATTGCTTTTGCGCGTTAAAATTAAGGGTTTGGTGCATTTTTCTCCGTCCTGAATGTAGGCAACAATTTCTCACGACAGACCTAAACGAGAATCATACGAGATAAATATCAGGCAGCCCTTCATGCTTCGCCGCTGAAATGTTTATGTTACCTGTTTTCTTTCGGTGTTAACATCATTTTCATCTTCTGTAGTGTCCTGTCCAACCTTTGGTTCCTCAAACCCAACCGCCTTCTTGGCAGAAGTGCTAAGGGAATTGGACATTCCCTGTAAGAGATTACCTCCAATGTTTTGAACCAAGTCAACATCTTGTCCCTCAGCGCTGGCTTGGGACGTTATGAAATCCGTCATATTTTCTAACAGGCCGACAGCATCTTCCTTTTTTAAGTAAAAAAATACACAGTCAAGATTAGACAAGACTCTTTTACAGTCAGCAATATACCTTAGAAGGCAAGAAGAGAGGAAGGAAGCAACCAAGCAAGCAAGGAAAGCAGGAAGGCAGACAGGACGAATTGGGAAGGGTTGAAGGAAGCAAGCAAGCAAGGAAGTAAAAAAGGAAGGAGAGGAGAGGTAGATAGCGGCAGTAAGGCTAGAGGAAAAGGTGTCGTCATACCTGAGCTGTCACGGCTATATCCTTTTCTCCTCCGGTTGCCATGACAACGACTGCCGATAGTTGAGTGACTTGCTGCATACTGTTCACTTCCACAGTGGATATTTGTTCCAGAATGGTTTCCTTTACCTTTGAAAACGTACAAGATTGTAGTCGGTTAAAATCGACTATTAACCGGCAGCAGAATGAGTTTTTGTTATTATCAGTCAAGAGATTATTTCAAGGATCCAAAGGATGAGCAATTTGTTGTTAGTAAGCGAACTGTGAAACATTAACTTCGATTCCTCTGTATAGAAGTTTGTTGAATACGCCGTCCAACGGATCGTAGAAGCGATAGCATCTCTGAGTTTGTTTAGTTACAAATATTGAGCTTGTGATTTGTGTGGGAGTCCCCAACTCCACATAAGCTCACTGATTTTGCAAACGCTTTTCATGCGGTTGCTATATAATGACCAGCTTTGACGCCTTGACGAATGATTTCTCGAGCTTACACTACATGATTTATTGAAAATTTAGCAAGTCAAACCCAGGCCTATTCAAACTCTCCAAAGAACAATTGATTTACTAAAGAGGCTGCGTGCCCAAAAAGTGAGAGCACTCGGCTTTAAATCTGGTAGTCATGTGTAAAAGTATCGTTCTACCACTAGCTGAAGTTGCTCTCGGCGGTTGCTCTCGGCGGTTCCGAGTTCAATTCCTCAGCTACGCTAACAAATATCCAACTGGTCTGCCTTCTGAAATTTGATGATATTTTTATGCACAATTCATTGGCCCTGAACAGTCCCCTTGAGAGGGAGGTAAATGGCAAAGTTCTATTGTTCTTCATTAACTATTTTAAGATCTATCCATATAAAGTGGACATTACAGCGGGTCACTTACTGCTTGCTTGTCATCGTTGCCGACATTGGCATTCTCCACAGCTGTAAGAATAGAGTAGGCCATCTGCGCAGCTTCGTCAACATTCCCATCATCTACAAGATCTTTAAGCTGGCTGTCTCTACCAGTTGCGGAGGATTTCAGAACTTTAGAAAAGTCGTCTGGAGGTATCGGGTGTACCTGAAAGGCAACACTTGTGTTTAAACTGATGAGACTATTGACTATCGGGTAATTATAAGTATATCTCAACTAGGTCAGTGGCTTGGCTCGGCTTTTGTGAATTAACGCCTCTAGAGGTAGAAGCGTTTTACTTCACTCTCTGACCAGGGAAATCCAGCAACTTTGTTACAACCTACCTGAACTTGAATTCGTTGAGCAGTGAAGGCACCCAGCGAGTCTGATACCAGTACCTCTACAGTTACATTCCCAAGAGGCAATCGGGCGATGGCATGGGACGCAGGTCCACTGTTGATTACTAATACCCCAGAACTGGTTTGGTATCTAAATATTCAGCAGAAAACTCTCAGCGTTAACTATAGAAGACGTTTAAATATGGAAAAAAAGCCCTCCTCCAAAAAATACGCAACGTGGCTTCGTTTTGATTCAAAAACTAAAAAGGCCAACGGTTAATTGCAAAAGCAAGAGTTCTGGCAGTAACAGAGAAAGAGTTTTTCGCCTCCTGAAATCAAGTATACGCTTTGAACTCAGTGGAACAGTTCACAGTACTTTTTATGAATGATTTGTGTGCATCTTCGTACGCAGAATGGTCTCTGGATAGTGAATATCGAGTATGTGTACTATTCCCACGTAGTCCCACCCACGGAGCACTTCAAATCCCCATTTAGGAAGAAATAGTCGCTTCACGCTACAGAAACTTTGATACATTCCCGCTGTATGGGACACTGGCGTAACATAGACTTTTATCAAATGGTAACAACGATAACAGGTTTAACATTCTTACCACCAGTTAATTGGTCTACCTGAACTCATAGTTTAAAGGCATTTCCTCGTCTGACCAGCCTGAACAGCTGATTTTAAACTCTGTCGTCAGCACGAGTCCTTCCTTTGGATTCACAGAGCATCCACCACTGCCATCCAAAATGCGCGGAGGAGAATTGGTGATAAAGATTATTTCCTCTGTGGACGTGTATCCATTTGTAAGAGTCGCAGCAACCCTTATCGTATACTTAGTATTTTCTTCTAAAAGCTGTTTATCGCCTGGGATAACAAGATTAGGGCTCTTGATGTCTGTAATTATTCTGTCTTCAAGATTTGGCACGATTGTCCAGTCCTTCTCGCTAGACAGTTCACGTTTCAGCAATAGCCAGTCGTATTTGATGATTCTGTCACAGAGTGGCCCTGAACATGAAGACTTCAAAGTTAACCGCTGATTGACGCTGACCTTGGCCCCGCAGTTTGTGATGCAACTGCAAGTAAATACATGTATAACAAACATTGTGCGTTTTAATTAATTCGTCCAAACTGCGAAGGTAAATTTTGACTTCCATCAAACCAGTCGATTACCGGGTAAACATGGGCTTTATATCTGTTTCGTAAACAATACGTGTCCAAAACCTCTTCGCTTAAACGAACATGTGCTTTAAATCGCTTCTCCTTTCTAGGCAAATAATGTATTCCATCAAGTGTTAAGTTAAAACAAAATTATTAATTCCAGTGTTCCTAGTTTTCGGTCTTTGGCACGAGCACTACCTACGTTTGAGTCTGTTTATTTGTTAAATGTTGTCCCCTCATATCCATGGCCAAGACATCTGTATTTTCATATAATGGGAAGCAAATTGCAAATTGCAAACACTTCTAGAATGTGATCTCAATTTCTGCGATGGTGAAAACTACTTCTGCCTACATATATATATCTGTCAAACCCATCGAAACCCTCTAGCTTCGGTGGAGGATACTCCCAGTATCGAAGGGAACGGTCTAGAATTTAAAATTTAAAAAATGGGTTCCATGAAATTAATATCTTGTTCTCACCTGATGCATATTACAAACGGCTCGTCTACCCTTAGCTTGTGTGTGGCATTTGCTGACCTATCTCCCTTCTGAACCACAACTTCAAAGAAGTAGGTATAGTTTTCTCTTAAGTTGCTCACATTAAGTTGAAGCACGGGCGATGTGTTATTTATTTTTAAGACGCCATCACCTTGACAACGACCGGCATCGCTTGGGGAGACTGTGGAAAGCCCGTCCCTGTTATCATGTGTTATGATACCTCCTCCACAGTACCAGGTCAATTCAAGGCCTTCTGTCTTTTTGTGATTTTCTTCGGGATCATAACTCTCAGAAGCACTAAGTATGACAACACTTTCATTACCTTTGGTGACATTAGCAGGTCCTTCGAGTTTCGCAACGATCGGAGGCAAAATAATCTTGACGAACCCATAGTCGTAGACTATGGGTACCTTAGGGTGTTTAAGGTCTGTGACGACGCACCGGATATACAAGTAACTAGCACCGAACAACCTCGGATAAAGTTTCTTCGTCCGCCCAGGTCTTTCCTCTCCGTATGGAGTAATTTCTTGACACAATCCAGTTTGCTCTTCGCATTTACACACCTCCCAATAAAGTGCATAGCCTTTCGAAGAATGGCAGTCGTCTTGAAAGGTTGCTCCAAGAGGAAATAGATCATTGCTGTAAATAACTGTAGCATTATCCAAAGATTTCTGCAGGTCTACAGTGATTTTAGGAACGTCGCACTCACAATCAACTGAAGGAGATTTGAAAAGAGAAATGCATTTACTGAATGGAAGCTTTACCCAGGTGGAAGTGGCCCACGTAGCTAAGGCTCATATCGGTCTTAGTACAGTGAAGTCACTGAGTATTTTGTTCCCATGGGAAGGAATGCACCATGGTTTTTTACTTTAACTCTAACGTTTAACAAAAGGCATTTTAAAACACATCTAAGATTATTCTGATAGGGCCCAAAGCTCCGTACCACCTGGTGAGCCTCTCTATGGTTATTTCCGAAGAACTCAAAGACGCGAAGATCACCGTGGAAAAAAAAACAAGATCTCCAACTTAAAGTGAAGATCTGAAAATTGACCAAAATTTGCGAGATCAAATTGAACACTCAGATATAAAACTGTCAAAACTCGTAAACACTACAGAAAATATCTTTTATTTCTGAATTTTGGCATTTGACCACATTTCACTGAGAGTTTGACAACTGTGTCAACAGTGGTTTACATTCACTGCCGCGAAACCGCATGATGCCATCACAACACTGAAAAAGACAAAAATAGTCACCGATAATGTAATCATTAATGAAATTAATGATGTCAATGAGAACCCACTAACCAATGCCTTCGATTTCATTCGTATCATGTTGGTCGGGTCGCTAATCTTTAACCTCGCGGTCTGCAGAAGACAATTTATTCGTGACAGATTTCGACTTCGAAGTCAAGTATTCTCTATATACCATCAACTCAAAAAATACGGAAACGCCGTCTGTAAAGCCGTGGTGGTGTCTAACGATGTTATGTGAGCAGGGTAGCTTGCAAGCTCTTGAGAAACGCTTAAAAGCTAAGGTAAGCACATCACTGACCAACACTCCTGGTCAACTTTGTTGTTTTTACTTATTTTGTAGGGAGAAATCATCGAATTAAGATTTTTAGTTCCATTCAAGACCTACGTGGACAAAATGAAGAAACGATAACAAATGATTATACTAGAATATTAAGTGATAAATTTGGTCTAGAATGTCTTCAAGGGTTGTCAGGGTTTGACCACAGTGACCAGGTCTGTCATGTCTGTAACTCGCTGTCTTGACCGAAATGAGAAATAAGGACATGGTGCACTACTGACATGACTAATAAGGTGGGAGGGTAGAGTAACCCTCATTTCAAGTCAACAGGTTAGTTGCGTTAAAGCTACGAGCTTGTCGGATTGCATAAAGAAAATCCAGTCTTCAAATGTCGTAAACGGCATAGAACACTGAACAAATAGACGTCGCCAAAGAATCTAACAATCCTTTAAGTTGTTTCAATAACTGTTTATATGGCTTTTCGTGGATTTAAAAAGTGAGTTATGCACTTTGCTATCGAAGTGAAATATTTATCATCTGTAAATAACACTGAATAAACGTTTAAACCATTTCAAACCGAAAAGCGAAGATCTTCCTTAAATCAAAGGCCCCTGAGTAGCTCATGGATGAATAGTCCAATCCCAAGTTTACTTTTGCCCCTGTGGTAAAACGAGTCTTTGTGCGAAACTATTGGTATGAAAATATGATGTCATCTGTACAGTCACTCCCATGAAAATCAAGTGATTTTCATTATTTGCATGGGAAACGTTTTGCACAAGCACTCGCTCTGCAAATGGAAACTCAGACGGTGGAAGTCAAAGTCTGCATACACTCTTTTTTGTTTTATAAGAGTGTTGTTTTTCCGGCCAAGGCTGAATATTCTTATTTTTCTGCCGATTTTAGGCCGAAAACATTCTTGTATTATTCTTAAATTATAGCTTATGACATTTCTGTTTTAGAATTAACTGGGGTATCAATTATAAGAGTTTGGTATTTAGATCTGTATTGCATTACATCACAGAGCTTCCTCGCAAAAATAAAAGCATCGCTCACATTCCCCGGGTCACATTCTCGCGAATACCATTCGATAGCCCTAGCAAATCTTATCCCTTTCATTAAGGTCAACTAAGGTAGGGGTCGCGTTTAAAGACATGTGTTCATATGTCCCTACCAAAAAATGATCGCGGCCAATTTCCGACATAACATAATCCAATTATAATGGCCAGGCTTGCGGTCGCGCACGTACGACATATAGCATCTCTTACTAGGTATCGGTTTACTGGCGGGTACTGGCGGGAAAATCGTTTCAAGTGGAACACTTTGTTTACATCATGTTCAGAGTACTTCTCCTGCTCGCCACTTTTATGCCGATATATTTTAATCTCATGGATTTGCAGCAGATGATTATTATCAATGCTTTTCATGGTCTCCACCGCAGGAGGTTGATTGCCATTTAGCTTCATAGGAGAATCCTCAGACGGCGCATGATTTCACCTGTGACATGATGGCAAATTCACTTAACAACTTGTTATACCCCATACAATTACATCGACATCTGGCTATCGTTAAACTAGCAATAGGTTTCACTAGAGCTGCCCCCGCTTTTGAAGATCCGTTTAGCACCTGTATATGGTTTTTACTGGATATAAATACTGTGCATACGACTGTTAAAAAAGAAACGTTTTAATATTTATTGAAGTTAACATCCATGTAACTGGTTGACATATTTGTCTGTAAATGGCAATGAAATTTATTACAGCCATACAGTTTTGTTAATAATTTTTTTTTGTGAAACAGCAACGTTTTGTATTGCATGTTTTTTTGTCTGCAAAGTAGTTAGGACTCCATTGTTTTGTTTTTTTTGTTTCGTTTTAATATTATGCACTTAACAGAGATTGTTTCAAGTGGTAAGTTAAATCACCTTATTAGGTTTTTAAATGGTATCACTTGAAATGATTGTGGTTAATGGTTTTTTTGGCCCTTGAAATAGGTACTACACTATGAGTTAGTATTACACACTAATTGCATTGTTTTCTTTTGTTAAGTTTTTACTATTATGTACTAATTGTCAGATAGTGTTTCACGGCCCAAGTAAAATCACTCTAATATCATAAATTGTACGCTTTTGTTAAATTTTCACTAGTGTCTGTTCACATAACAGTTTGTTTTTATACCAGACAGTTAGCTGTTCATTATTCCTGTGAAGTTGAGGCATGGGCTTTCATAGTTGTAACAAGTTTGTTGTTCTGAGAAAGCTCAAAATCTACAATACATTTTCGAGCAACAGCAATTTCTCAGTTAGATCGTCAATGTTGTCTTTGCACTGCAAGATGTCTTCTTGAAGGAAGTTCCCCACAATATTTGGAAATGCTGTCACTGAAAAGTGCTGGTTGTGTTTTTCTAGATGAAAGTTAATGTTCATTTCAATATAGCAGTTCTTCAGAAGCATTGCTCTGTTACAGTGTAGACAATGAACAATTTTGGAGCATTTGAGTTACAAAAATTGGCCACATATTGTTATCTAAATCCAACTGATTTAATCCATATGCTGTCACTACTTACCTACTGTCAAAAGAATACTGCTATTCAAAGTCACAGAACTCGAGCATGAGCGACAAAATGAATCAAATGTTCTTAGTGTCATGGAAAGGCTCTTTTCCTCTTCATTGAGAAGACCAAATGTTCTTTTCTCAAATATTTGGCTAAAACAGACATTACAATCCCTAGCCGCAAATGAACTACAAAGATATATTATTATGTATGACCAAACAGGCTCCCTAATTTCCCTCAATAATGAACTATCTTATTGGTTTTAAATTATGGTATTCCTTAAGACATCTTATCAATTTAATTCAACAGAACTGGTGTAATGCTGCCGAAGGGGAGAAAACTGTACGATGAATATATTTGAAGCTTTATCGAGGGAAATCAATTTAAATTGTTATGGGGTATAATAGGTTGATAGCTCGTGCAACATACAACAACCCTTCTATTCACCGGAATTTCACCCGGGCGCGCTCCGCTTTGATAAAGACTTGATATTTTACACCCTCTAATCCATCAGTCTACCCCTGTGCCCCTCGGAAAGTGAGTGAGGAACTAATATCCCCACATGTTTTAAAACGGGTATCAAGAACTAGTTTTCTCTATTCCAAGCGACATGTGGTAGAGATATTTACATGACTACATTAACAACAAAGGCTTATACATAGGTTATATTTCCGACTGTAATATGTAAGGCTTTGTCACGCTATGCCACAGGCAGCCCAAGCTCACAATACGAGGAGTTATACTGCGTTTTTTTTTTAATTTTATGCGAACGTTCAGCGAAACGTGACCTGTGACACATACTATTACTTAACCGAACGATACTCGCCGAAAACGCGTTAGATTAGCTTGAGGAGCTGGCAGACAACAAAAAATACAACACAGCAACAGGGTAAGTAGATTTTATTCACGAAATAGAAGCAGAATTGACTTTTCCAGCATAACCGTTTCGTTCCCATACAAACCTTTAAAAATATTCAAACCGTTGTAACACAACACCTCCATATGCTGCAAGGCGAGAGTCACGTTTCGCGTGGTCAAATTCTATTGTTAAGTAATAGTATATGTCACAGGTCACGTTTCGCCGAACGTTGGCATAAAAGTTAAAAAAAAACACGCAATATAACTCCTCGTACTGTGAGCTTGGGCTGCCTGTGGCTATGCCTTTACTTTGCACTACTTTCCTAAAACAAGGCCAAGTGCATCCCTAACAAATATGCCCTGCCTTGCAGGCATAAACGAGGAAAGGGTAGCTTGAAGGCCAAAAATGTAAAGAAAAAGACAAGACACACTAACCTATAGTGAGAAACAGACTGTTTTCAATAAGCAATACACTTTAATCTCCTTCACCCGCGAAAACTCCATTCATTCGCCTTTGCATTGTTTCCTCCTCCAGGTAACATTTTGCCAGGCATTTTTTCGGTCGTGAGATCGTCGCCTTTTCCATATTGCCGAAGCTAATGTTCCTTAGCTTTATAATTTTCAATTAAAGCCTCCACGAAAGGTCTCCTCGTTAAAATTGAACGAAAGCCCATCCTCATGCTGCGATATGCTATGCTGCCGCACGTCCTTCTAGTCTTTCCAAGTCCATTTGTCGCAGCTACTGCTGCTTAGCTTGACAAATTTCAATTTTACAACTCCACGAATTGAACCAAAAACCTTCTTCGTGCCGCGTTAGCCGCCATATGTATGAACTCCATGTTTTCGGACAAAAAATTCGCCTTTCTAGTACCCCGCTAAAACCTGCTGAACCTACACCACGAAGTGCCTAGGACAAGAACCATACTAAGCAAGGGAAGGGATGGGAGAAACGATTTAATCCGGTTTTAATGAATAAATTAATCAGAATCGAGTGAGTGAGTGAGTGAGTGAGTGAATGAGTGATCGAGCGCCATCAGGGATATCCGATTGCCTTCTACGCTCATGGATGTTACGTAACATCCATGAGCAAAAAACAAAGATTTGCAAAAAATAAAAGGG
Organism: Catalaphyllia jardinei; assembly: GCA_022496165.2. Taxonomy (NCBI): domain Eukaryota; kingdom Metazoa; phylum Cnidaria; class Anthozoa; order Scleractinia; family Caryophylliidae; genus Catalaphyllia; species Catalaphyllia jardinei. The sequence goes on along the minus strand of CM042750.1, from coordinate 30,158,861 downwards.
GCAAGAAAAGGAAGGGCGTGGGTACCCATAGAGAGGCTCCCTGGTAAATTGTAGCTTTTTGGGTGAAAGGCCTTTCAATGAAATAATAGAGAACTTTTACTTACAGCGGTTCTCTGTGTAAAAATAATCGCTAAGTATCGAA
>CM042750.1:30152495-30156209 GCA_022496165.2 Catalaphyllia jardinei | reverse complement strand
TGACAATCCGGTGAGTACCCTCTGTATGACTCAGTGTGACCCCCACTTTGAAAAATCCTGGCTACGCCCATGATTCGGAAGACCAAGGCTTCTGCTTACTGCTTTGAAAAAGTAAGGAGTATTTCTACTCCCCCCTGGATGGGATGCTAGTCCATCGCAGGGTTACCCCCATTTATACACCTGGGTGGAGAGAGGCAATGTGAGAGTAAAGTGCCTTGCCCAAGAACACAACACAATGTCCCCGGCCAGGGCTCGAACCCGGACCGCTCGATCCGGAGACGAGCGCACTAACCATGAGGCCACCGCGCCTCCCAAATTAATTGACTATTAGATTATGACCTCCTCCCAGGCAACGTGATGTTGCTTTTGGCGGAAGCATTAAAAAAACCCATACAATCTATATTACCTCAGTTGTCGAACGTCAGCAAAAAGAAACCCAGGAACTCTTTCGAGGAATTCCGTCACCTGAAAAAAAGAACAATTGGAATCACCTACGGCAAGCACTCTATTAGATATCTAGGGCCTAAGCTATGGACAAAACTACCTAAGAGCATCAGGGACGTCACAACCCTAATGTCGTTTAAAAGCAAGATACGCTGACTCAATATAAGTGAACGTTTAGATGATGGCTGCGCAGGCTGTAGCCTTTGTTCATTTTGACTTCTGTATATTTTTACTATAAATCTCGTAATTAGATAACTATAGATATTTTACCTACTACAGTATATAGTTTTTAGTTTGTATATTCTCCCCTAATTGGTGTCCCCAAATTAGTAAGGGATTCTTTTTTCCCTGGCTAGACGGCTTTTGACAATTTAATAAAGTTTCTATCTATCTATCTATCTATCTATCTATCCGTTTTTTTCCAGTCAGTCTACTCTTAAAAGTTTCTTCTGTCCTTAGATTGAAAGTCTCTAGTTTCTTTGTTATTGTTTTCGTCTCTTGCCCTTCCCAAACACCGCAGAGGGTTATGCATCAGAGCAAATTCGACTGAAGGAGTTTGAATTATTCCTATCTTACAAAGCATAAAATAGTTACTCCTCTCTGCCTTCTTCTAAAAAACTAACGAAGGCACGTATACCGCACCAAATCGCATTTAAGTACTTTTCAGAACTTAGCAGATCGTAGTTGTGATAGTATGATGGTACAACAGTTCTAAAAATGTTCACACTTGAAGCCTGAGCTCGGTGGTGGAGTTTGATTCTCGCTTCGCACAAATAAAAACAGAACTTTTTTTCCACGTACCCACACCAGACTTCGGGCACAGAACCCGTGCCCGCTTACAAGGTCTCCACCTTGTACTCTGGCACTAAACTGAACGCAACGCTAGTTTGTGTTAGTGCCCAGGCACCAGTGCTCAGACACCACGTGTGAGCACAGCCTACTGATTATAGTACCTCAGTTATTATATCTTGTTTTAAAGTCAAGTAAGCGTCGCTCTTGGGGTTGGAGTAATCCAGTGTGAAACGCGAGTTCGTTACGGTGATTACAGCCACAAAATAGAATTCTGAAAAATGAAGATAAAGTTCTTAAAAAGAAGTTTAAAAAGAAAGGTACAAAGGAAAAAACACAAAGTATACCACATGAAATTACGAAGTAGTTTTTCTGATCTCAAAAAACAAACGACGTCGTCTAAATATTTCCAAAAAGATGGGTTTTTTTTTCTGCTATCACCCTCTTCAATGCTGAAGTTAGAACCTAATTTTGCAATTTTAACTCTTAGCAATGTACCTCCTTGCTATTTTAACATCCTGTTTCCACCGGCTTTTAATCGCAGAAGGTAAGTCACACCAGCTAAAAAACCATTATTTTGGGTTCCACAAGCATGTTAAGAGCAGACATTAGGGTAAGGGTTAGTGTTTAAGAGGAGGCAGCCTGGTTTAGGGCGCTGGTTTTGTAATCCGGAGGTCCCGGGTTTAAGACTTCCACCCTGCCACTAGCGGGGTTTGTTTCTCGGTAGTCCTGAATTCAAATCCTCGGTCATGCTTTGTAAATAGCCAACTGGTACACCTCCTGCTAGTTGGCATTTTTAACTATGTTACGTTTATTTGAAAAATTTGTAAGCTTTGTTTCAGCGGTAAGCTTGCAACCCAACACAAAGTTTAGTGCTTGTATAGCTAAGTGCATGACCACTAAAAAGAAGATTTTCATTTTTTTTTTTTTCTTTTACATTTTTACTATACAATAGGAGCACGTGAAATATCATTTTACCGCAATCATTTACACTCCCAGGTGGCCAGAAAAAATCTGTGTGATTACAGTGTCTTGCCCAAGAACATATTATGCTATAACACAATGAGCTCGAGCAACACTGTCGACCCAAAGTTTGACGTACCAGCCATTCAGTCACCTCGTCCTCCATGATGGTCAATCAATCAAAGATCAATCAATCAAACAATCAATCTAGTAAATTTTATTTAAAGGTGTTACTTTATAGTTATAAAACTAATAAAGGTGCCACCCCCCCCCCCCCACCCCCCTTTAAAAGTAGCTAAGTACAAAAACATCTATAATTTACAATTTATGAAAAAGATCAATGAAAAGTTCATAAAATTTCATTGAGATTCAAATAGTTAATAAGCTAAACGAAAACATAAGACAAGATCTTACCACTTAACTTACACTATTCAGGAATGCATAGTCAGTAAGTGCTTAGAGTGTTAAGACGAGATCATAGCTAAAGGGATGGACATATCAGTTTGGACAAACCTGGTTTACAGCCATAAACCTCCATCCGAAAACCAATGTTATTATTCCAAAGCGTTGGATTGATTGTCACGCTTCGCGTTATCACGGGAAAAGACAGATTCTCGTATTGTATAGAGTTCGAGTCGACATTTCCGGTGAAGGTCTACAGCAGATGGAGAGTGATATTATGCGTTAAATAAAGGAAAATTCTGTTAAAACGGCTCCCGAGAACGCAAGGCAAGAAAATAATTACAAATAAAAAGTGTTGTCAAGAACGCGTAACGTCAAGGCCCTTCATTATATCGTAATTGAATCGGTTAAGGCCTTGAACTAAATCAGATTGCTAATCACTTACTAGTTTCCATTGAAATCAGTGCCATGTTTTACCAATGGAAAAAAAACCTAAAACGGGAAAGCATCTTGAAGGAATCTGTCAAGCTAGTGGGGATGACGAGAAGAAAGAGAGAAACACCGGTGCCACAAAGTGTTAGACATAGGAGTAGGATGAGAAGACATGAATGACCAAAGTTTAACTTCTCTCAACAAGCCTTCCGAAAATGTGGTGTAGAATACAATAATCGAAGTTATTTATCTTTCAAGTTGGCCATACCGGAAAAAAAGATGGCACTTTCCATGTGAAATAATTGGTATAAGAAGCAAAGGACTGAAATGGCATTCATACTAACCTTTAGGGTTTCGCCATCTTCCATTGTACAATAAACTGTTTCGTCTGCCCCTCTCTTGTCGTAAAACACCATGTAACTTGTCACCCACTCGTTCAAAGAGACATTACCGAACCCTTGAGTAGCAATGCCCGTTATCACCATATCCTGGTCCAGGTTTATCTTTAGCCAAGGGAAGAAACCAATCTTTTCTTTATTAGCTCTGTACCCAGCTGGCCAACTTGTTAGGTTCAGTCTTGCTCGGTGTGCTCCGAATGTGGCGAAGTCATCATCATAAGCACTGGGAGCAGACATTTGATCGTCTCGGATTCTGTAGTCGGAGATTCCCAAGGGTTTGTTGCAT
>CM042750.1:30137495-30147495 GCA_022496165.2 Catalaphyllia jardinei | reverse complement strand
GCAGAAAGGTTAGAGAATATGGTTCTGTTGTTTACGAATGTATCTGTTCGAGTACACCTAAGTAAAACGCTCTGAGAAACTTCGTAACGTGTAATGAAGTTAAAATCTCGAACTAAACGATATTCTCTCGTTATTTTCTTGTAACAGAGGCATGTGTCTTCTCAAGAATGAAACCCATGTAGCGAGTTACAGTACATTTAAGATAAAAGAAACTAATGTATGAGTTGACCCCAGCAAAACAACTCTTGGATTGTACTGTCACGCAATCCTGAAGCAATAAAAAGATTATTCAAAAACCATTCAGTGGATAAAGTCAAGAAATTGTAATGTTATAGGAAATTAATAAAGATTACACTTCTAGGAAAGATTTCCGTATAATCATACATTTATTATGCATGCACAATGATTAATTATGTATGCGCTCTGTTGTTTTTGAAGACAATAGCAACTCCCTAACGTATTGAATATATACATTGATAATTATTACTTACTGTATGAATAAAAGTGGATTCCATTGCGCGCTGTCTTTCTGCACCTTCTCTTCTTCCCCTTGCCCCATTTTTCTACTCCCTATTCCCTGGCTCTGTACTTCTCTTCTTTTTCCTGTTATTTTTTTTCTCCTTGTACCCGGCACGTCTCGAACCACTTACCTTTTGCACAACTCTTGCTTACCAGTCTCTCTTCTACACCACTACGCTACGAGGTTAAGTTGAAAACTATCCCTCGACAAATCATTTTTATTTTACTTGACTGGTCGAAATGCATAAAAATTTACATTACAATTTACTTATTCATCTGTTAAATGCATGTTTCACGCTGCACGAAAACATACATCGCTTGTCTTTATCCTTGGTTCCCTGGTGAAAAAAGGGTGTGATGATTTAATGCTTTCCCCCACGGTAGGGTCTACGGCAAATTTCAAGTTATTCGAAGTGGATAAGTCTCACAGGAGTTCCATTGTTTCAGCTATTGTTTAGTTAAACAAAGAACTGTAAGCATAATAAATGTATGGGGTTATACGGAAATCTTGCCCTCTTCTATAAATTTTAAATCTGCGTTTTCCCAAACCTAAGATATTCCTCGAATTATTTTGAACATATTTACAGAGCCCAGGGTGGCTCTATGTCAGGCACCGCCATAACTCTTAAATTCAAAATGTCTCTAGTTTGAGAAATGAAAAACAACAAACATCAACAACGGGAAACGCTAAAGAAAATAGACTGAAATGTTCATAGGCTGATGTAACGATCTTGACTCATTTTACGTGCTAAAGGTCTGTGTAAGTTATTAATCGATTCCAAGAAATGCAATCGAAGGCAGAATAGCTTCAGGACATCGATTCGATTGAATTTCGCACGACTTCAAATGCAGAACATTTAAGCTCAATTGCAATATAGCTAGTGCTTCTCAGTATAACGACTGCCTGGGTACACGCAGCAAGGCGTCTAGTTATTTAAGCTCTCTCTAAATGTTTTGCATATTAAATATAACTGCAAATTTTGCGGCATCTTCTTTAAGTCTATTACTTCAGTATACACAACACCACTCCCTAACGAATCAACAGATTAAAATTTTGTAAATGAATGGAGTTTGTGCAATTGATTATTGTCGAAAGCCTAATCAGGACAATGACTTTTAGCAGCAATTTGTATTCAATTCAATTAAATCAGTCCACACTCGGCCCGGCAGAACCCAGAAATGTCATGTCATTTATTATTTCCGAACTCTTAACACCGTTCTGTTAATTTTTCCTATAGTCAGCGAGAGACTTTTAAAATTTCTCTTCAACTCTTGAATTTTTCATGCCTGCCAAAGCATGCGATAGGCGACATAAATTCAATAACTCGAGGAAAAATTACATTATTCAGTTTGTGAAATATTCAAAACACTTCATCTGAAAAATATTATAATTTTTGGCCCTCAGTTTGTAAATTACGATCATTAAATTAATTTTGTTGACAGTTTTCTACAAGCGGCTCCTAACTGTATTTGAACAGATTTGCAGAGGATAAAATATAAATACGTTACTGTGTTCACCCTCATCACGGAATAAATAAATGCCAAGCACAGTTTTCGAGGTACAATTGCTCTTACCTTAGTCACAATATGAACGAAGTGAAGATCATAAAGCACTCCTTAAGATGTAAATTCACAATTAACAAAGCAGCTATTAAAACTGCTGCGGGATGGCATTTACAGTGGCAGTTTCCAGTCGGCATTGACGTATCATTTGACGAAGCAAAGCAAAGGGCGCGGACCAGTATCAAGATTAACCGTTTCCTTACCTGGGCATCTTGAAATTCCTGAACGTACCGCAATCAGGATTAGGGCAAGGATTTGTCTCAGCGCCAGATGGAGCCCCATGTTCTTGATCATGATCTTAACTTTGGATAGCCTCGTGATATCACCATTCCTCCAGTTTCAAAGGCTGATAAAACTCGGTATGAAATCAGCTGGAGTCGATTTCCGTTGATGTTCGTACGTTAGGACTTCAAATAATGAGATCACTAACTTGACTTGCAAGAGCCTTTTCACCGCCTTAGAGTAGATGGCTGTCCAAGCGAGTTTCTAAGATGATCAACCTGAAAAAGAAAATTAACATTGCAAATATTCTTTAGCGAATAAACTTTTTTGAGGTGAAAATTTTTTATACTACGAAGCGGTGCTTTTGTTCTTTATAAAAGAGCACACCCAATGAAGTAGAGATAGCAAGCAATAAATACCCGATCGAGAGGTAAAAAAATCCATTCCATCATCCAGATTGGGAGTATCACGAAGCAAGCTATAGTATGTCACATTTTGTATAATTATGAGACTAACGACGGATTTAGGCCTATGACTAATCATTCATGTCTCCCAGACAACCACGGATTATACTAAAAATCTATTAGGGGGCTCAAATAGCAATTAGGTTCATTTATTTTGCTCAAATAGTCCTTGACTCAAAACCCCGCACGCTTGCTAAGGAAGGGTTACATTTGTATTATTTTTATCCCTCCGTGAAAATTCAGAGGTTTTTTTAAGATACTTGATTCAATCATTTTGCATTTTATTCTTGGTAGCCTGACTAGTCTTGATAAGAGATTTCTGGGAATTAAAACCTGACAGAGTGCCCCTTTAAGACAAATTATATCGTTAAGGAAATAGAGCTTGAAAAGCCCTTGCTCTACGATTTCAAGTTATAATAATAACAATTACAATACTTTATTTCAAATTAATAGTAAACAAGAAGTTTAAAGTAAAATTTAAAATAGGAAGACCTTGAGGTTATCCCTATAATGGTCTCCTCGCGTTCGAATTTTAAACGTATGTAAAAAAATTCTACTTATAAAATTCCTGCTTACGACTATTAAAAATAGGTAAACATAGTTAAGCGTGCTTGTGCGTCCTTGGGATTTGCATTCTCTTAAAAATTAGTAAATATTCATAATTGTTTTCAGGCGGCTTTTGAAGTCTTTAACACTAATTTCTCCTTCAAATACATTGTTAGGTAAGTTGCTTCAAGGCTATATGATTCTTACGAAAACGAATATTTAAGCAATTCACTCTAGCTGACTTCGTTTGGATCTTGTATTGATGATTGGCTCTCGTTATTTTACTCCTACATGGCTCAAAATAATCATTAGAAGTTAACTGCAGCATTATTTTTTTCTTGCTAAAAATGTTTCTCAAATCTAACGTTTGGTTTGACTGCAGACCAATCAGAATGGATACTGCTTGTTCTTACTTCTTTATCAACAGAATATAAAACATAGCGGAACAAAAAACATATCCATATCTATATCCTCAACCACAACCACTTTAAAATTCTTGTCTTTTGCAAAGTAGTATTAACCCTTTAGTGCACAAGGGGTCTCCCTTTGACGAGTAAAATCGTCTGGCGTTAGGCAGAGTAAAATCTATAAGTCAACAGTGCGCGTTAAAGGGTTAAAGGAGATAGTTTTTTAACCCTTTAGTGCGCAAGGGGTCTCCCTTTGACGAGTAAAATCGTCTGGCGTTAGGCAGAGTAAAATCTATAAGTCAACAGTGCGCGTTAAAGGGTTAATCTTATACATTTAATCGACACGATACTGTTGGTTTTCCTAACTGATCAAGGTATTGTTTACTTTTGTTTTTGAGATTGTCGAAATAGAAGACAAATGTGATGAATTTGATGTTAAAATCGCTTTCGTGGTCAGAATCGTGCTTTATTCCAAAACAAACTGAACAAGGTTGAAGTTAAAACTGTTGAAACGTTTCTTCCTGTCTGAACACTTTCCATTATTGGCCAATCCTTATCATTTTATAACCATCCGTGCGATTTCCTGTCACTTATTTAAGAAATACGGAGAACACTTCGAGCAGAAGTTCGAGGAAGAAAGAAGTGCTGTGACATATCCATCCTTCTATCTATCCTTCTAAAGGTTTTCAAATGCTCCCAAACTTTCACGAATGCTTTTAAACCTCAAAAGAACCACGGGGAAAATGTTTCCTACTTCTTTCAGCCAGAAAACTCTGCGACAAAATGGTATCGAAAATTACACGTTTATTTCCACTATCAGAATAATGTAAATTTAACTTTGCTGACGGGATCATTATGTCAACTTCTCGCACTGAGAGTCCTGTGGCATAGAGATGCCCTAAACGAGAATTATCCCACATGAGTCTTTCTCTGCAACCACATTGGCTCCATATTTCTATACATACCAGATATAGTGTCGAATTCATCCGCTCGGCGGAGTTATTTAATTGTTTACTCACCCAAGTTTGACTTTCACCTGGAAATGGGTCATAATTACAAGTCATTTGAATGGGTGCTTAAAATTTATGTAAGAAGTAAAAAATACTAATGTTTACCCGACACATGGTTGAAAGAAACCGATACTGAATAGCATATCATCGAACCAGTCTTCAGGGTTATTTCACTGTGTTGTCTTCAATGATAAAACCACCGAGCATATGTTTCTGGCGTGTTTATTTATTAACGCGTATTAATTTTGCTGGTTGAAAGAAAGACCATTGATTTTCTTTAGTCTCCCGTTAGCAAACAGTTCAGAAACTAGTATAAAGTTTTTTCCTCTTCCTGACAGTTGTCGAATTCTATGTCATCAGAAAAATGTTAACGTACCATAGATGATGGCCGTAAATCAATATATCAAAAATAATCTGCTCCCATTATTGTTCAATGTTAAAATGTTCATTGTCGCTTAAGTGAAATTTGAAATTTTGTTGCTCGATTCAAGAATCAGCAAAATTTAATTTAAATATAATCATTTCAGGGAATTTGATAACACATCACTTATATATGGCATTCCTCGCCACCTGTCTGTAGATAACATGTAGATCATCAGTGTTGGGAAAAGCGTTTATAATCACCCTCATAAACTAAGGGTAAAAAACTGACTTCCACCATTTGCAAGTAGGGTTTCGGCTGTTCCCAGAAAAATGCGTCTAAAATTGCAGCTCTCTGCTTCCGTGTTGCTTAATTCGTTCCCCTGCACAACAGGCGACGCAAACATTTGTCGTTGATTGCCTCTTCCATTTACCGAAGAAAAATTCATTTGGTTAACATTTTAAGACGGAAAGGACTCAACAATAATTACTGATTTCGTTTGAGTAAATTTTCTACTGACTTAGATGGAAAACGTCTTGAAATAAAACTTGATCAGTATGGGCTTCTGCCAACAAGACCAGAGATGTTTTATGTATATACGATGGAATAGACTTCATATATCCCTTGATTATCGCGTAAAACTTAAGTCTATCTTTCTTTACGCCTCGAGAAGGTTCATATCTCCGTTATCTCGTACATATCTATAGATGCATGTACCGTGACTTAAATGTGTCTAAAAGATTTAAAATCACTTACCGTTTCTTATATTATTCTGCTCATTAGGAGAGTTGGTGGCGTTCTAAAGCTGATCACAGCGAAGATCTTTTCTCAAAACGAACTGAACTTTTCCACCATGAAAGAAGGATTTCCAAATTCTACAGAAACATCGCAGATGATTAAGAGAGATTTTAAATTTTGCAGACCATTCTATAGCTACAGAAAAAATAAATCATTTGTGAGAGGTACCAGAAACCGCACAAACAATTAAAACAATCACCGATTAAAACAAAGCATTACCGAGAAGTAGTGTCTGTTGAGAAAAGGGAAACTTCATAGGGCTTTAATATAATTGTGATGATCTTAGGTAGCCAAGAACAAGAAAAAAGCTCCATGTCGAATAATTCAAAATTTGAACAGGAAAAGATTTCACTTCCAAATACAATATTCAGCAGGTTATTAACGCTCTTAGAATTATTCCGGCGGATGTCGGAAGAAAACATATTACATGAAAAACATTAAAAAGTTCTCTTTTAGGCAATAAACAATCGCTAAATCTAATCCAATTAAAGTTGTTTCCGTTTGGCTTTGCTAGCTAATGGATATCAAACCAACCGACCAAGAAAAAGAGAAATTATTAGCCATATAAATTGCTTAGCAATTTAAACCACCAAGGAAAACATAATTGGCCCAGTGTTCTTAACTATTGACAAATTTCAAGGAATAAAAAGTGGCGATTTCATCATCAAGCCTTTGTTTTAGACAATTCACCTGCGAAACCTCCATTTCCCTCTTTCCCTTAACACTTACATTGAGACTATGATCTGTTGGTGCTATTCATCTGTATTTTGTCTTGGTGGAATTCCCAGGTCAAAACAGATGAAAATTCGCTTTTTTCATTTCCCTACACCCAGGTTTTATAACTTCTTTGCCCGCTTGGTTGTTTGGTCGTTCGTTTTTCCCTTTTCTTTATGCTTTTATATTTGTGCGTGCGATAACCGCGACAAACTACTTCAACTAATCCTGCATTCCAGCTTAGCCATTAAGCCCTCGTTATTAAAATACAAATCTCAGCTTTACTGGTGTGTTTCATACATTATACAATAGCAGGGATATTTCTAATTGTTTTCTCTAAAAGCATGCAATTTTCACTTGAGTACCGAAAGATAAGAGCCTGTCGTGACTCGCTCGTACATTTTTTTTCCGCTCTTCGTGTTAGCCGCATGAATTTCCTCGGTGTTTAATTTGATTGTTTCCATGGATTGTCTGCGTCCTTTGTGATTGATCAGATTGATTAGTTTAGTTTTGCTTCACGATATCCAATCGAAGAGCGCTCTTAACACAGTATCCTCTTAGTGATCACTTCATTTCTACTCATAACTTGCTTGTGTGACCCTATGTCAAGGCTGAATTTGAAGCATCAACTGGCCCGTCATGTAAAATCTTTTTTTTTTCGTAAAAAATTCCCGTCACTGAAAAGTAGTAGTTCCGTTTGAGCTAAAATCTCAAAAAAAGGGTCAGATCTATGTCTTATCTACAAAAGCCGTATGCTAACTTTTTAGAAGCGAAACAATTAGATTCGCAAGCTTGCAATATATACGCGCTGTTGGTCATTTTCAGACCATTTTTCTTATTGTTTGACCGCTTTATAGGCGACTTCGTTTCAAATCACGCGCGCGTCATGAATGAAAGTCCCGGATGATGTCGACTTATTCTGGGCGATGAAATAACATTTCCCTAGAATAAGAACACATCCGCACGCACTGCAACTTAAATTAATGTATTTTTACAACTGAATTACCCTACAAACCCCGAAGATGCCTTCCGGCATGGTTTAAACTGTAGGTGAATTAAATGAGGAACAAATAATAACAAAATAAATCAATAAGTCAATAACAAAGAAATATATATAAAAGATATAAAAAGATGTAAATAAAGTAAATAAAGTAAGAAATATTTATCCTCTGTTATTTTGGCATCGAAACGATATGAACCACGTAACAATAAAGTTAGGTTGTAGATTGTCAATAGTTTGCTATTCGGGACTTAATTCAAACTAAATGTTTACCAAACAACAGAAAAGCCAAGACTTATTTAAAAACCACTCTGTCAAAACAGTTTTGCAACAGATGAAAACTTATAATAGTCGAAGCTTCGGACTAAGTCAACAAAAAACAAAATATCTCGATTTGATTTTGCAACTGATCTGAGGTTGCTCTCGGGTTGAGTTTACGAAAAACTTTCATGCAGCTTTCCGAAAACTAACACAAAAAACACGCACATTAAGTCAATTTTCCATGCGTCCTGGGCAGACAATTTGTAGAACTGCGCACCAGATCGGCGGCCAATACACTGTTATGATCCACAATGTATTTAAAGTTCGAACTGAGAAGATTACAACTAATACATATAAATCACACACATATCACATGAAAATGGATTTTAGGAAAGTCCCAGAAAAACATAGTTTGTCGACAAGTGAAAATTAATTGTGTTGAGTGGTCCCCTCTTATTCTTGCGCAACCCTCAAGTTTTTGTCCGCTAAAAGTGTCTTTGCCAATCACATTTTTTCTCTCCAGCCAGTGGTATAAATGGGTGTCGGCAAGTTGTTAGTCTTACGCGAATAAAAGAAAAAAGAAAAACATGCATGGACTTAATTTGAGCAATTACCTTTCCTTTTCCCACGGTCTACCTCTGCATACAGATGTTTCAAAATCAAATAAGACACACCTAATAAGACTAAAGTTAATTACAATAAAAGTGACTCTCAGGCGCAATTTTGTTCCTCATTTCCTCATGACGCAAGCTGAGTGAAACGTTACAGAACACTCGAAACGAATTAATTTTGTAAGTGTAACTTGGTATTTTAAAAATCGTTTCGTGTTTTGGGTTTACGTGAACATGCCCTTTGTAGGATTTAATAATTGTACAGTAAAAATTACCACAGGTCCAATATTTTATTAAAGAACGGTAATACGGATTTATTTGTGACAAGTGATAAAAATGTTATGAAATAATGTAATTTGCATGGCTTGCAAGGGAAATGTTTATAGTGTTACAAAAAAAAAATTTAAACATACTAACACGTTTTTTACTACATTGTTTTTATTTTATTATTTATCTTGTTTCGTACTCAAGTTAAGTTTGGTAGGTATTAATGGTCTAATTATTAAAAATAATTTTCCAACTCGGTTCAAGGAGGCTTGCCATCTAAACATGACAAGTCCAATAGATAAAAAGCACCTCATGAGTCTCGTGGGACGAATTTTCTTTAATTTGGAAAATAGTTCCCCCTTCTTAATAATAAATTATACTTCGGCGGTTTGTGTTAAATTGTAAAATAAGGCATATGGCAGTCCGTGCTAAACGAAAAGGTCAATTCTAATACCCTTAAGTTGATTTAAAATTTACGTTTTACTATTTGATAAAGTTTTAGCCGTATTAAGTAACATTACATTCAGGTATCAAATGTAATTAATAAAAAGTGAATTTCTCTCACAAGACAAGAAGGTTCTGATTGATGTGTACTTATCTAGTCAGTTCCAAATTCATTTTCTATCACGGTAAAATGCATTTAAATAATGCTTTAAACTGATTACTGTGAAAACAAGAACATGAGAATGAATTAAAACTAATGTGTGAGGAGAGGCAGTAAAATGGAAAAAGTAACAAAATTAAAATAATTGCATAATAACCACAAGTCAGTAAAACCTAGAGAAACAACGAAGGGGCTGAGGAACAGTAAAAGCAAAAGCCTTGTTGAATAATACAAAATCTTATTTCTAGACTTTTTCTGTTAACCGTCTCCCTGTCAATGCCATAAGCTAAAGCAAATCTTCAGCTGTACATAAACCTGAAAAAATCAGTAGAAACCTCAGTTTCGGCGTGCGACAGTTAAACTTGCTACACCGTGCTGACGAGACCCAATAAGGTCGAAACAGCTGCCCACGGTTGCAATTCATGGCTTTCAGTTTGGACTCTATCGTGTCGTTGCTCCGTTAAGCTCTCTACGTAGTATCAGCCTTGCATCATTGTTTTCTAGTCTTTCTATTTTTGGCTGATCAGATCGTTTACAGATCCTACGTATACAGGCAGCATTTTCGTTTGCGGTCCTTTGCAGTATTATGTTTGTCTGAAATAAATGGTTTCTGAAAGTTTCACCTTTCATGATACTTGTAGAGCTTTCAAAAG
>CM042750.1:30124995-30132495 GCA_022496165.2 Catalaphyllia jardinei | reverse complement strand
TTTATTGCTGAGTAAATTGTCCTGGCAACTACGCAGGGATGTTGTGAAACGTTTTCTTAGTTACGTGGTAAGCCGCATCAGGCAGGTCAAGCAGAAACAAACCTTTTTGTTAGTGAGGCGTGGGTTTTGGAAATACACTTTCGATTTCTTGATGTCCTTCTGGTTTCAATTAAGATAAGGCCGCTAAAGAACGCCATTAATATTCCAAACTATAGATAGGGATAAATGAAATCTTACCTGATCTAAATCTTCTTTCTTTCCCGCCTTTCGAGTACCGAACGTCCCGGATGATGGTCGGGTGACCCTGGGAACCACTGAATTGATTGTTTTGATTGAATGTTCGAATTGAATGTTCGAATTGAATGTTCGGATTGAATGTTCGGATTGCATGCTCGGGTTGAATGTTCGGATTGCATGTTCGAATTGAATGTTCGAACAGTGAATGTTCATATTGAACGTTCGAAGCGAACGTTCTAATTGAATGTTTAGATTGAATGTTGGTATCGAATGTTTGAATTGAATCTGGAATTGAATGTTGAATATTCGATTCGAATGTTCCAATTGAATGTTTCCATTGAATATTCGTATTGCATGTCCCAATTGACTAATCGAATGTTTGAATGGAATGCCGAATTGAAAGTCGAAAGTCCGAAATGAGAGTACATATGAATGTTGTGCCGCGTAGCACTATGGACACAAATGATGTAACAGAGAATTAACTCTGAAGTGTAAATTTTAGTGATAATTTAACCCATGAATAACCCACTGGGCGTTAGCCCTAGTAAAGGGAATCAGGGAACCACACGAGGTAAAGAAAAAATCTTTTGACCTCGGTGGGAATCGAACCCACGACCTCCGGAACAGATCTACCGTTTCTCTGCCGACTGAGCTACGAGGTCGGACAGAGAAAGTCGGGGTCGATTTAGATGGTGAATCGCGGCGAAGAGAAAGTAAGGGTACATATGAATTTGTGCCGCGTAGCACTATGGACACAAATGATGTAACAGAGAATTAACTCTGAAGTGTAAGTTTTAGTGCTAATTTAACCCATGAATAACCAGCACTAAAATTTACACTTAATAATTCTGACTTGAATGTTGTAAGTGAAGATTTGTGTGTTTCAATTGAATAATTGAATGTTATCAGTGAATGATGGTATGCGTGAATGAAGAGCAAAGTTTGAATTTTGGCGGTGTTGGAACGCCATAGGGTAAGTACACTTTCCGATTCGTGCTGTCCCCCTGGTTTCGTGCAAAATATTAACAATGTAAAAACAAAGCGGAGACAACAAAGTTCTTGAATATTAGCCGACGTGAAGTTGAACTCAGTTAATTTGTCAAATAACTGCACTGCTCCATTTGCAACCACAACAGACAATCAACATGTTTACCGGCGCGTAATTACTGTAGCGTGACTTCATTCACAGTAACAATTAAAATGTTAAGAAGCATTGGTGACGCTGGTGATGTATATACATGAATTTATTAAGTTTATAACTTGCACCTGGTGAGAAGGTCATGAGTTTTCATGCTTACTCTGGCTACGAGCAAGAGAGCACGAAGGCTACAAAGTTAAAAATAGACAAATAAAAAATCTATAAAACCATTATGGCTCCTGGTAAAACCAATTAAAAGGCTGACCGGACGGAGGAAAAGGATAAATTTAATGGCCAATATTACGGTTAGACAGGACTAACCTTCTTCATTGTAGCCCTTGAAGAAGGTTAGTTCTGTCTAACCGGAATATTGGCCATTAAATTTATCATCGCTTTTTAGCCGTTCAGTCAGGCTTTCAATTGATTTTATAGTTTATGTTACAATGCTGATCCTGATGTAAACAAAGATCGGGCTTTACTCCGCTGCTGTTTGTACAAGTGGTCCATCCATTAACATTACAGTTTGGGCGGGGGGGGGGGGGGGGGGGGGGGGTAATAAATAATAATAATATTAATAACAATAAAATCGTCTGGCGTGATCATCCTCGGAGGCCCAGGAGCTTGGATGGACTCCCCTAAAGGACAGGCTTCTCGTCCGAAAATTTTGAAAGGAACTGAGAGGTGCACAGATCCTGTTTCGTGGGCGTGGCTTGAATGTTTTCACCCCTCAGAGATACCAGTTCCAAAATAACACATTATCTCCTGTTAATATTTTTATTTTCAATACCCTAAAAGTTAATACAAAAGCCCTCGCTGCGGAACTTTGGAGGCTGACCACTCTAAGAGGTACCAAAACCGCTTTTTAACCCCCATAAAAGGTATGACGACTACCCTATACCCTATACCCTCTGTATATATGATTGCCTCCATTCCCCGGGCCCAAGGACCGTGAGTTGGTGGCATCGAGAGAGGATCTTTATTAAGAAATATCGATACCGTCTTTAGTCAAGGGCTTACTACGATTTGCTGTTCTTTTTAAAGAACAGTTTGATACATCAAGAGACGGGGCGCATCTCACATTAGTAAAAGGTACATGGGAGACTCGAGAGTAATTAAGGATTTACATCACGAAAATTAGTGACATTTTACTTAGCAGGTAAGAAAAGGTGAAAAAGATAGTTCTTAGTTTTGACCCTGAAAACACTCCATACGAGCCCGGACCGCGCGATCCTGAGTCGAGCGCCACAGCGACTCCCAGTCAGTCAAAGGGCGTGGCAACACCTAACCAGAAAGGGACTATCACGTGTTAACCCACTAAGCTGAAAGATTGTCAGGCACTGAACAGGGGGAGTTAGTGGCTTCTCAAAAGCTCAGCGGAGAACTACATATTACAACACACTTCTTTGCAGATTTTCCAGGGAAACAGCCACGGAAGTTCATCAATTACTCACTTTTCAAAAAGAGCTTCCACGCTACAGCTGTTCATATTTATCCTCTCAAATGGCATGGAAACATGGCGCTTACACGGAAGTTCTATGGCTTCTGATATCACTGGCGTAACAATCCGGTCGTCGTGTCCCGACTCTTTATTATGTAATGTTATAGTTGTCGCGGCATTAGCATCTGTCAGTAGTTTACACAGGCATTTTCTCTTACGTTCTCCCCAGTTTAAATCCTCTGCGGTTGGTATTTTGCTTGTGATCCAGACAAATTTAAAACAAGTATCAAGGCAGTGATTTGGACGAGGGCCTATCGTGGGATTCCGACATTGATTGTGTTGCCAAAAAAGCATTTGCCAGCCTCGGGTTATCAAAACTTAAAGTGACAGGAACTTACTTCCCTTGAGACTCTTATTATGATCTATAAAGCTCCCATCCAACCATACCTTGATTATTGTAGCTCTGTATGAGGCAGCATAGGTTTGTCATTCTTAGAATCTAAAAACTATTTAACTCTACTCGGTGACTTTGGCTGGCATTCTTCGGAGCGAAGGCGTTCCAAGGAACTACAATGAGCGACAAAAGTAGTTGGGACACTTTTAGGAAAAGACGATTTTCGATACTTAAGCATTTGCTCTATTTCATTTACATCTAGCGTCAAATCTCTGTTACCCCCAGGCCCCCAATTCAATGTTGTGTAGGCGCTGTGTCTGTGCAGTCGAAGAAATAGAAAAATCAACATTGTTTTTGGGGAAAGGGGGAGAAATGTTTCCAAGACGCAGAAAATCGAATTTTACTGCCAAGTGTCTCAACACTTTAATTTGTCGCTCATTGTAGCAACTATTCTGTTTAAGGCTCCCCATAATCCTTCTCCGACTAGTTTGAATAGTATTTTAAAGTCTACATCCAGAGTTCACTAACCGATAATCTAAGAAATTTAAACTACAGCCTATTCTTTCCTAGACCGAATACTGAAGCAGCCAAAAGAAGTTTTCAATATAGCGGTTCTGTTCTCTGGAACAGCTTGCCTTTAAGTGCTAAAGATACAGCCCACGCTTAACTCTTTTAAATCCTTTTTTAATTAAGATTGAATTACGATCTTGCTGACGATCATATAGGATAGTTTTTAATAGTTTTTAGTTTGATTCTGTACAGATAATTAATATAGTTAGATTAGATAATTTACATGTAATCAGTTAAGTAAGCACGGCTTGATGGAAGAGCACGTCTGTGAATTGATACAAATAAAGAGTGTCTACCCATACCTGCAGTGTGTTGCCATATTGTCAGACACAAGAGCGTGAAAACACGCTTGCCGCAAGCACAACGCCTTGCCCTGTGGGGTTTGGAAAGGGCCACAGCATAAGCACAAGGAAGCTTCTATGATGGGCCAATTAAAATACTCGTTCCACCTTCTGTCCTTTGCTAGTAAAAAGGGACTAGGAACTAGGGGAACTCGTTCTTGTGATTTTTGAATCGTTGCTCATTTTCATCTTCCCGACATAAATCTCTTGTGCTTATGCCTGTACTTACATTGCTAGTTACCAGGTCCTGAGCTTGTTTGAGTTCTTATGCTTATCCTTAACTGAGGACCTGATTCATATGTTTTACTACAGAGACACCTGGAATTGCATTTCCCAGGAGTGCAATGCCCTGACGATGTATGTCAACCTCTTCTAAAACGCAAAAGTCCTGACCAATACACCCCTTCATCTATCGGTCAATAAAAACGTCGGTGTCACTCCATTCCTTTGTTGTTTATTATATGAGTAATTTTGTGTTTTTGTTGCACTTTTGTCAAATTTGGCTAAAACTATGTGTAGAAATTACATTTAATACATTTATATTATGTTATTTTTGGCATCAATATCCAATATGAAGTAAAAGAAATAGTTACAAAAATAAAACATTAACAAAGGCAAAGTAATGTAATTTATAAAGGGTGGGTCGCCGAGCCTATATGGAATTATCTCAGTGGGCTGGGCCTGATATCTTTAGGAATCCCGACCCACAGTACGCACACCAGTAAACGCTACTTACAGGTTGCGGAGGAGTTCAATTCGGGATTAACAAACAGAAATGCGACTAGTTGCAGGGAGGATTGTAGGCGTGCATCAGACCATGCTGCCTGCTCCTAATCACACTTATTGATACCCGTATATTCTCGTACATGAACAATGTCTAAACGGGTGATAAGTGCAGTATTTGGGTGTGGCTGCGAACTTGATACGGTACCTCCTTATGAGAGATGTGCTATTTCTAAAGGATACAGATACAATGATTATCTCAGGCTGGGAATAACCCCTCAATGTCCCTTACTGGGCCACAAATGCAGTGTTTACAAATGCGTGGCCATAAACTAGGTAATCGCATTACTGTAATTTTTTCTCTGTAGTTTTGCCACTCAACTGTCAAAGTGTTTTCGCCACTAGTAGATTACAGCGATCAAACAAGTACGTCTGAACGTAGACTGCGCCTTTGGCCTGGGTCCATATTCTCGAGGGAACGATTAGACGATGTTCTTTGACGTTAATACAAAGCATTTCTTGAAGAACTTTCTGATGTCACACCCAGTCCTCCCCGCAAGCCTTGATCTGCATTCGCAAGTCATTGACACACATTCTCGGAATTGGCGAGAAAAACAGTGATTTGGTTGACGAGCTTGCATTTTTCTGCCAACAACAAAGCTTCAAGTGCCAGCTGTTTAATATAAATGTACGAGTTGTTGATAGCATTCTGATCAACTATCACTTTAGTGTGATTTTACTGGACCAATCACGATTCGTTGCTATGCATAGCAACCAATGGGATTACTTAATTTTGTATAGATAATAGATTCCGTTAAATGGCTTTCTTGTGTTTACAAAAGTGGCACACTAGATCGGCTTTCGCTTCATGTGCCACTATTTTGTTTTTAGCACATTTTGACGTCACCTGGGGTCTGTTACTGAACAGACGCATGGCAACTTGGAATCTATTTGTTAATGTGTTACTTATTAGTAACTTAAAATAAATGTTAAAAATTAAAAATGTTGAACCCCATGGAAAGAACCGGAGTTATATTACGCTTCTACCTCCCCATAACGGCCACCTCTACAACGGCCGCTTCCCTCTGTCCCCGAGGTGATCGTTGTGGAGAGGTTCAACTGTATACATTTTCAGGCAACCTAACGGTTTCCTGTTGTAGGTGTACACTCCTGGCTGAGGGGAGAAACACTGCAAGAGTAAAACCTTCTGCCCACTTATTAAAATTGGACCTTTCCCAAACTCATTATTAACCCATCACGGTGAATAAGAGGAAATCATGAACCTATTGCTGGTTTTCAGTGTCACGCCATTCAAAATAGATCGAAATTAAAATCAAAACCGTTCAATAGATTAAGTCTAGAATCTGGGAAAAGAAAGAAGGTAAATATAGAAAGACTGTCGCCAAGATTCAGGTCATGGCAATTTTTCTTAAGCAAGATATATGGAGAAAATTGTTACCCAAATTTATAGAGATTTGTATGGAGACGCAATGCTGGTGCCCATCCAGATTGGCGCCAACATGGCGGTAGGAAACCAACAGAAACATCTGTCACTGAATTTTGCGACAAAAGCGTAAATTTATCGCTCAAGGAACTCAAAAACATTTTAAAAATACTTTTCTAATACATGAACTGTTTAGATAGCCAAATTCCTCGAAATAAGTAACTTTTTTAAACAACACGACAGCTCTCTTGGCCGTCATGTAAATGCCACGTCAGGCAAAAGCGCAGTCTATCACAAAACCAAGAACCCATTCGGAGCGAAAATTTGTGTGAACTTGAGTTTTCAGCTGGTTTTATAAATAATGAAAGTAAAATCTCAGGAGGATCAATAGTTCTGTAGTTTGGTTTTTAATGACATCATGTGAAAACCCCCAATCTTTGGATACCTGATCTTAGTGACCAGAGATTTTTAAGGGTAAACCATTGACTTCTTCAATCCCTCTGGAAACCCCGTAATGTGTGTTAGTCCCGAATTTTTGCTCATACTGAATCTTCGAAACGATTTTAGACAACTACGTCTCGAGAAAACCAACGTGAGGGACAGTAGTTTGTTAACCATACCCAAACGCTCGGGACTCTTTTGTTATGATCTCTAACTGTCAGGAGAAGGGTGCATTGAAGGCACCCTCATAGCTTAGGGGAAGACACACACTCTCTCCACAAGTTCACTTGAATTAAAAAAGTATTGAAATAAGAGCAGAGTCAGACGTTTTAACTGCTTGAATCATGTCATTTGCGAACAAATTGATATTATAAAATCAAAATCTGGAGTCTGAAAGAGAACATGAAGAAAAATGATAATGCACCGTACCATTCGTTTTAGCCCTATTTCATGGGCAGGTTTTTAAACAAAAATTCAGATTAGCAAATTAAATTTTTCCAAGTTACAAGAAATTTGAACAAACAAAAGGATAATTTGGTTTTTAAAAAAGGACCTCAGCTAAGATACTTAACTGGTTCTTTATCAAAAAAGAAAACTCAATAAATGAAATGAGTTCTTGCAACGGAAATGGACACTCCGTGTTGATTTTATGTCAAGTGGTGACGATGAACAATGCCCAGTTTCCTTGAAATTTGTTTAAACAAAAAGATAATTTTGATTTTAACAATAGAACTTCAACTGAGATACTTAACAAGTTCTTTTTTGAAAAAAAAA
>CM042750.1:30117972-30124895 GCA_022496165.2 Catalaphyllia jardinei | reverse complement strand
CATGTCGATGTCGTGCCAAGTGGTTAAGAAACCACTTGACATGAACTGAACATAGTTGAACTATGTTCAGTTTCCTTGGACCATTAACATAAAGTACAATAACATTTGACAGTGACGACCGTTTTTGTACATTTTTTAATGGTTTTCCGATGACAACTCCAAAAGATTAGCGCTAATCCGTCTGTTTATAAGAACATCCCTCATTAGCTTAGGTCGTCACAAAAATAAAAACAAATGTAAAAACATTTCAAGTGTTTCTGGTGTCTTCGATGTTAAGTCTGTTTTCAGTATTTTAAGTGCAGTATCGGAAATTACTCCGGAAATACGATAATTTACCTCAGATGTTGTGCTTTCAAATGATTGTTGCCGAGCGAAAGTGCTAGACATAGTTTGGGCAAATCGTCTTTGAAAGCTACAGACAGTTGCGTACAAATAAAATGATATTTATATCACTTTTGCTTCTCAAAACGCTCTTTGTAGGTCTCAGTCATAAATGATTAACATTAGACTAGCTTCATGTCGTGAATAAAATGACGATTAAACTGAATTTTACAAGATAAGGTTGATATTTTTCCCATTAGCGAGGAAATTAAATCTCATATGTTAGAAGTAAGCACATTTAAAGATTGTAAACCACTCACCGTTCTTCAAGTAGAACACTCACTATTGAAATTCAGTCACGAAAGCCCCTTTTGAATTCTGCCCACCGCCAGAGTGACTTCTTAATATTGAGATTTTCACCATTTGGAAAGAAGCCCCCACTAAATATTCCGGCTGTCGAGACAAACACAAGATAGAAGACATACTGATTTTAACTACAATATAATAAGTACACAATAAGCAAATAAGTAAAGTCTCTGTTTAAACCAAGAAACCGCAACACATCTTCCGACAAACACACGCTGATCGAAATACAGCCAATTTCAGTGAATAGCTTCTCATACGTCTCGTTGAGATAATAGCTCATAGAACTTACCGGCAGCGTAATCGCAAAAAGAGAAAAAGCAATTTATCATTTTCACGATTTATCACAAAGGCGAAGAAATTTCCGCAATTATTTTGCTGCCTTAAAAGAATTCTGTTAAAAGCGTTTCTCCTGTCAAAGTGTGCTTACGTTATATAAATTTCGATCGGTGTTCAAATTTTCAGTCGAATATTGCGTTCGTGCAGTCCGCATCACTGATGATCACTCCCAAGTCGTAGTGCTAAAAGAATAATCAATATCTGGTCAAGCTAAGAATAAAAATAAATACTTCTCTGAAATGTTTTCAAATCCACGAACAAGAAAGTTGTTAACCAAAGGAAGAAGAAAATAATTAGTTGCAAAGCTTACATATCTGGCGTTCTGTAACCGTGAATTGCGAGACGAAATCTTCAGTATGACAAAGGAGTGGTATGTCGTTCAGAGTTATGAACATTTACCAAAATTAGGGATGTTATAAACATTCTTTAAAATTCAAACCGAATTTTAATATCTTCAGCTAGGAACTTATTAAGGTTTGATTCACAGCATGAAATGTGACGTGCTTTTGAAATGAAGTGTAACGCATTGTATTGACTCATAGGAAATTGAACGCGTTCGAGGCTCTTTTAGCATAAAACGAATGCCCAAATGGAATACGCGCAACAACACTTATCGTATTTGCAAACTTCGCTTTTGTTAAGCAGGTTCGATGGAATTGACTTAACCAATGACAATTATTCCCTCAATTAACACAAACCTTTCCTTCCAGCGCCAAGGCTTTGAAAGTTCTCACTTTTGCTCCATCGAACCACACTCAAGTTATAAAGTAGAACTGGCAGTACCTGGAGTTTATATCGTGCTAAAACAATGCTTGTTGGACTTGACATGCCTGTATACAAATCGAATCATCCAATCCGCAGCCGGCACTGCTGAGTCGCAATTTCCGAATTAAACTTCCATCTCTTCTACTGGACATTCTTATTCAAATTTCCATTTTTCATTTCCGAAACATATCGGATTCTCATGAAAGGGATTATAGCATTGCCCACACCTGCCTGCTGACTAATACCTGTAAATCTAATTTTTACGAATACACGGCGTCAGTGAAAGAGATTTGTTGATATACAGATAGGAAGAATTATGACACCAACCCAGATAGAGAACCGGTAATCAGGGTTTTTGACAAAATGTTTTTTCAAAATTGGCTGGTTTGGCTAGACTAATAAATAGACTGAAAGCAGCCGACGGAGATCACCGAAAATTGCGTTTCATTGGACTGAGTTCAAAATATCAGTTACATGGAGAATTGCGTGAGATTCTCCAGTTTCAAAATAGCAAAGGCGTAGAACATCCACCAGTAGGATTTTTTTACTTGTACAAAGGTACATGGTACTTGCAAGGACAACTCTCTTCACCTCACACAGTCATTCGACATTGCTCACTCCCCCTCCCACAAGTCTGCTTTCAGTAATATACCCACTTGACTATGTCCATTTAATTATCTCAAAAGCTGATCTCGTTTTCAGCGTTGACAGATTTGAAGTTTCTGCTTTGTGGCTGATAGCTACTTTTATGGATGGAATAAATCAGATCGTCCTCTCGAGTTGTGATGTTTTTCGTAGGAAAACATCTTGAAGCTAATAAGTTTTAATAAGTTTTTTTGCAAACAAATTCATACGAATGCTAAAAGTTGGAGTGGAAAGAATTAAGTCTGAATTCCTGTCTTTATTTTAAAAGTTGAATGTGAAGTGTTGTTACCTAAAGCTTGACATGTACGAAGATTGCGGGGTAAATTTACAAAGCCATGCCGATCATTAATATTGAATAAGATTATAACCCTACAAGCAGTTGTCTTGGATTATTTACATGGCATGGAAGTTTGCTGAATTTTTCTTTCTATGTAAGCTGGATATTACCTGTGGTGTCTTCAGTCAGAGCAGAGCTGCCTCCGGGACGGTTAATTAAGCCATTTGTTCGGAAGACACCTCATTTTGACTAGGAAGCCCACATGAATGGATCATCTTTGTCTCAAACATTATAAACTTTCAGGAACCGATGATTAAAATTACAAAAATAGCTTATCTTCTCCGCGAACAGATCTCTGTTCTGGTTTTGTTAAGCTAAAGATCACAAAGTGGCCACGACAAACACAGCCAAATTGTACTAACAATAGCAGCTAAATTCTCACCTATATTGCTTCGTCATTGCTTATGAAACCTAAAACTCGCTGCCTTAAGATTTGTTGTTTGTAATCTTGTGCAATGTTCCTGCATAATAGTTTTTCTTTTTTCCTTTAATTTGGCTTGTTATTTCCCTCCGTTGTTTTTCTACCTTATTAGGGAGCTATTACCCTGTCAACGCTTCCTTCGATTAAAAAATATTACCCGATGATGTACTGGCTGAAGAGTAAACAAATCACGACCACGCTGTTCTGAAACTAAGTCTGAAGTTTTAAATTGAATCGCACTTCCGTCATTTTTATGGTCTGAATCAACTGTGGAAAATAAATCTGGCATCAGGTTCATCGTATTCTGTCGACATCTAGTATTTTTTTTTTCGCCGGATTGAAATGCTTTTCCAAACAACCGGCTTTCTCGTTGGTGTTATTTGTTCACACCTCAATTCAATCATCATTCGGTGCTACTGGAGCAATTATCAGTTAATTAATGTTGAAAGGTACCTTCGGTTAAAAATAGCAAGGAATACACTTAGGATAGCCATACGCTTAATCGTGGGCTGAAAATCAAATTAGAACCGCGGTAAACGGGTCACGAAACGCTACTTGCTCTCGAGAATCAGAAATTTCTCAGTGAACTCAGGGTTCGATTCGGAGGACGGATTTCGGGCATGGGGGTCATGCTAACTGACGAAAAACAGCTAGCCTTAACCAATCAAAATTGGGAATTTGACAATTGACGATAAAATTACAGCTCTGTGAAATAACAACAGACTATGAAATGCAATCGTCGCTTCTTTTACTTATAAAATAGTTAGACCGGCACAAACTAGAGTAATATTTAATTACTTTCACTACCTCCGCCCTTTTTAACTCGTGAATTGCGGATAACGAAGAGCGAGTTACTGCGATAAAGACAGCTCGCTTGATCGATAGGTCGATTCCTTCATAGTCAATTAATAGAGGGAAATTGTAATGAGGCTACATATGACAAACTCATTCATGTTGTAACTGGCGCACGTCAGCGCAAAATATTTTGCTTTACACTCGTAGGCAATGTATGAATAACGTCGAATTATATAGTCCCTCCTACGTATTTAAGCTAAAGTTATCAATGGAAGTCACGTATTTGACAACCACGATTAGTTTCAATTCATTAACAATTGTGTAAACCACAAGACTGAACTTAATACAGAATCAGAACCTTCTTACAGAATAGAACTTGAAGAAACGCAACGAGTAAACAGCGAGTACGAGTTCCAACATGGCGGTCTCTCGAGCAGTCGAGCACGTTTTTCCTCTGTGCATGCACCGAACGCGCACCGTAGGTTTTTAGTATCGCAGTGAGTCTAGATTGCTAGTTACCAGATTCCACAACAATTGACCAGTCGACAATTTCTTTTCGCGCGGGGAAAAGCAAAAAAAAAAATATTTGGTCTTTCAAAGCAAGGCCTTACAACAGAGGGGTCCATAACAGATTAAGTCCAAACTAAGGGAAATTTCCATGTCTCAACTATTGCATTCGTAATAAACAGCAGGTGACGCCGATCAAAGAATTCGAAGCTCATGAAACGCGCATCCGTTCATTTTCCTTTGGCCGTTTGAACCGTCCAAAACATTTCCTAGGCCGCTATCGCTATTTCCTGCCGCTATCGTGTGAATTAACAGGCGTACGCCGGTTTCATGATCTGTGTCGGTCCAATTTCGAATTAAGTTTGGATCATAAAAAGTTTGTTGTCTGAAACGGAGCTTTAGAGTTTTAATTGTCAAGAGTTGTCGTCTTGATACGTCTTGATCTTTGCTTGATGCTAGCGCAAAAAAGTTCTTGCCTTTCGAAAATCCTACCGCAAAGAAGTTCTTGTGTTTTTAACTTCTAACCGCAAAGAAGTTCTTGTGTCTTGCCAAACCCAAGCCAAAGCGACCCTCGAGAAGAAGCAAGAAGTTGCCTTCTTGTAGACCCAAAAGGAAGTTCTTGCGCATGCGTTATTTTTGAGCTGTACGGTAGCCCACCAAAATTCGTAAAATGTCGTTCGCCATTGCTTCGTTCACAAACTTAGAGTCCGCTGTCTTTTACTTTAGCGGTGTCTCGTGACGTCATTCAATCATTTCCCGGTTGCTTGAGCTACTGAAACACACAGAGTCGGGATGGATTCTCCTAGTGTATTACTGGATAACGAATCAGAAAAAGGTTTTAATATTACGGTAATGATAGGCAGGCTTCAACAATTGAAGAAGAGGTCGCTACGTGCAACACCGAAATGGAACAAGAGGCTGAAATCGACCAACAGCATCGAAGAATAATGGAGCAGCGAGCAAGGATACATGGTCCGCAAATGATACCAGGACCGCAAATGATATCTATGTTGGACCGCAAATGATCCCAATCAAAAAATAAGTAATGGTGGAATGGTATGGATAGGGAATTATTGCTGCACGTAAATACAATACCGATATTATTATTTATTAAAAACTGGATCATTGGAAACTGCAAATGGAGAACTTTCATTGGCTTAGCCATCATGGTATATGAGCCATTATACCATGACCTACAAAAATAGCGAGCGTATGCGTGATTTTTTGGGCTTTTTTGTTTTTATTGTAGTCTAGTTCTCTATATTTTGGGGGTGCTTTTAATAAAACAATTATTCCACTCGCGCTAGTTGGCGCCTTGTTGGCTATCTATCATCTCATATCCAACGCGCGCTCATGGAATAGTTGTTAAATAAGCCATCTTAAATCATTTTATTATATCTCTCAGTTGAAACACGTGCTGTGATTGGTCAATTAGCAGAAATTTTTCTACTGTACGGACCGCTAGAACGAAAGCTGTTTTTGTTTGCAAAATGTTTCGCGATTGATCGCCAAATGACCTTAGTTTTTTTATAGCAACTAAGAGGTTAAACTTTCCTTTACTTCTAAAACTGTGTATTAAAACCTGCTAACGACTAAGAGTCACTTAACGATTTCAAATTGACTGGTTTTGCCTTTGAAGTGCGTCAGAAATTTGAAGCAAAATAGAGATATAATAAACATCTTGTCCATAATGTTCGCTTTAGTAAAATATGTTCTATTTACAAGGCTAAAAGTTAAGAAATGGTTAACAATTAAAAAATTGTTAGAACCAAACGTTTTCGGCTGTTTGCCATTATCAGGGTTAAAAATGATGACGGTCCGCACATGCATATATATCTTAATGTAATTCCCGATGGGAAAAGTTTGGGAACAAGAAATGACTTTTTGTTCAGGCTGGCGCAGAATTGTTGGATCATTAGCCCCCTCGACGATCCTGCGCTCGTGGAATATTTGTGCTGAGGAGAGAACACGCCAAGTGAAAGAATGTGATGGGTTATCCCGCAGGTGTTTTGCAGGTTCAGAGTTGTGAGTTGCCTAGTTCCTAGGCCTCAATATTACGCCTCGGTCATTCGTTTCGGGTCACGTGGTCCGTGGCGAAAAGTGTGGCCCAGACAAAAATCCGAAAAGTGAGACAATTTGTCTCACTTTTTCACCGAGCCGATTTCGTCTCGCGGGAGGGAATTCTCGGCATATTTCTGGGAGAGGGTTCGCAAGAGAAAAGCGCTTTAAACTCCTCGCTTTTGGTTTAATGTTAATTGGTCAAGTTAAAAGGTCTATTTGGATCCAAACGGGCATTTATCGGGTCAGAAGCATCGCCGCTTTAAAACTACTGTCTACAGGCAAATACTGATTGTTGGAAACATTTAAGTTTCTATTAAATGTAACCGTAGCGCTTGATTAAAGAAAACAAAAATATACCGAATTTCCTTA
>CM042750.1:30087972-30112972 GCA_022496165.2 Catalaphyllia jardinei | reverse complement strand
CTATAATTTTAAGAACGTCTACCAAACGAAGGATATTCAACCTTTTTTTTTTTTTTCCATTACTCCTGAATCTAATATATGCTCTATGGGCTTTCAACCTTGATCAGAAAGTTTGAAAAGCGTTCAAGTTTGAGTCATCGAGAAGAGTTTTAATTGTGCACTTGCACATAACAGTTGAAAGTACTGTGGAAAACTTATCGCTATGTGAAAGACGTTGTGTCAAAATTATTCTCGACAAGAACTATATTAGTGTTCCCTTAATACTGTGGCTGCCCTCGCATCAGTTCGTCGAGCTGGACATGTGGAGATTGTTACTGGCCAGTTTTAGAGTCAGGGACAGAAAATATTGTAGCATCGGATTCATCTTCAGAATCTCCGAGACCCTGATGGTTTTTTGTGGTTGGTAAAGATTCGAGCCGACGCTTCGGTTCAGCTCATCAAAATATTCAACTCCTTGATGGATTTTTCGCAAGAACAGAATTGCTGGCGTTAGTTGGCGTTGAATCTCTTGTCGTGGCCAGCCGAAAAGGAGACTGAGGTAAAACTAGGTCGTCCTCTGTAGTTTTGAGGCATTTTTGCTCTCTGTCCGTCCGAGCTCACTGCTGTCGAACAGTTTCTTCATATGTTCATTGGAAATTGGTTTCTGACCGTTTCTATGGGCTCTACTAGGCTGGCAATGTTGCCTGTTTTTCTGAGGTCTTTTGCAAATTCTATAATGCTTTGTTTGCCTAAGTAAAAGCGGGGTCAGAGATAGCGGAAAACAGTTTGATGACCGGGTGCGAGCGAAGGAAATGATCAATGGCGGCTCTCAGATGGATTTCATTGATGAACTTTTGTAAACTGACATTGTTCCATCTTTATTCCCCGCAGACGTGCAAAAACTCTTCCGAAAAATATTCAGTTCTTCGCTTGGCATTTCTTCTATCGGTTTCGAAAATTTGGTGCCGCCAGGACTGGCAAGCCATTCAGTAACATTAAGGTAAAAATTGTTGCTGTTATGTAATCTTCGTGAATGCGTAAAATCTCGATGTTGATGTTTAAAATTTTACAGCTTTTAAGGGAAACTTAACGAGTACGTACCGTTGAATATTCTCATTCTGAACTTTAAGGCTTTTTTGTTGTTACTGGGATGGGATTGTCATAATTTCTTGTTTTTCTTCTGTACAGCTCACCGAATTTGTTTTAATTCATCCAATTTTTTGCTGACGGAACTTGGCTTCCCACATAAAATTTTATGCCAAGCCACATTTGCCGCATTAATTTCCATATAAGGTCAAACGTAGGTATAATCGCTGGTAACCGAGATACAGTGAACCAATCAGAAAGCTAGAATTGCATTATCCGAGGTTGAGAATTTAATAACAAGAGGTATAATCAGCTTACAGCTTTCTTATTTTTTCATGCTTTTGAATAAATTTGATTGCTAACTACGATGCTATATATTGCACCATTCAATAATCAATAAACTTGGCTTGCGTTTCTTTGAAATTTGATCAGCAATAAACGTCATTCCTCTAAAGTTTTAAACTAATATCTAACCTTGAAGCAAATGTTATAGAAGACGCTGTCACCTGAGCAGACCTACAACGCTTGATTACTCTTTAAAACACCTTGTATGTTTAACACTCTTGCTTACTGGCTTACAAGACGTCCACTGGGACATCTGGTATTTTCGGTCCCGTGTGATGTCAAATATGCTAATAAGATTAGTAGTTTTTATTCTGTGTCAACGGTCAAACTAACATTTTCGAGTTATATTACAGCTTATCGTTGTCGCTGTTCTTCTAAATCCTTTTTCGCGATCATCGTCTCAATGATTTATTTCGGGAAAAAGTTGCAAGTTTGTGTTCTTTGTAGTTAGTTCTTTCCGTCTAATGTTGTAAAAAATTGTTTATTTTTGTTCCATTTTCAGTCAAACTCGTTGTTGTGAAAAACTGACTTGAACGTTTGATTTAATTAGACGATGTTTGGAGACCGATCAAGATTAGCTTCGCGATATGATGATAACAGCGTAAAGCACTTGAATTCTCTTCCCCATTTTGGACAATTTTTTTTTGTAATTTTGCCTAGGTCGTATGTTTTTCCTAGGGAATGGCTAGCTAAGAGAAGATAACTTTCACTTTCTGGCGATCTCCTTCCCCAGAAAGTAAAACTAGCCTAAACAGCTCTAAGCCGCCTTTAGGAACACAAAGGCATCAAATTAAACTAACGGAAAACAAACATTAGGCAAGCCACGTCTATTTAAATCATTTTCAACACGTAGCATTTAAAGAATTTGTTGAAGCATTCCCATTTTTTGTCTTTTTAAAGGCTAAAATAGTAACGCAATTTCGCCGACAGCATAATGTTGGGTATTAATCGTATTCGACGTCTGGGCCACCTGTGGAGATCGCTCAGTAAGCAACCGAGCTTTACTGAACAGCATGTAAGTGTTGTTTGAGCATTTTTGCAAAAATAAAACGTTAATAGACACAGCTCAGTTGGTGTTCTCTGTCGTTCATCGAAGCATTCGCTAGGCTGAGAAATTTTTTATTTCACTACTTGAATCCTGCCGTATTGAAGCTCATGAAAAAGTGCAATTTTCCAGTGGAAACTACGAAGCATGGAGCTCAAATTAGTTTGCAGATGAAAATGCGAAATGCTAAGTTGTATTTGAAAGGAGCTACAGTTATTACTCCTTGCAGCCCCTTACAAGATTGCTCGGACTAGCGTCAAAGTTGAAAGACTAGACTGCACACACTTGTTCTACTCCGAGGACAGGAGAGAATATCAGACGGAGGTTTCAACTGACTACTCTTCGGGTGAACGATGGCACTAAATTGTTGAGATCCACTTCGCTAAGATGACCGGAGATTGCTACTAAGCAAAAAGAGTGTTGCTGTACAGTACAGTGTAAATGTTGTTTAAGCAATTGTACAAAAATAAAGCATCTCATGTGGCATAAACAGAGACATCTCAATTGTTGTTTTCTGTCGTTGTTCGCTTAAGTGTAACTTCTGCCTTTCATCGAAGCATTCACTAGGTTGAGAAATTGTTTATTTCGCTACATGCTTTGTCGGAATCAGCAAAATTTGTTATTTTCGTTCAGCTTTTGCACGACTGTTGTTAACAATGGTCTCCGTGGGCCATATTTACTGCTGAAAAATAGCTCTCGTTGACATTGCGGTTGTCTGACTCACAGGGGATGTAATTTGGGCCTAATTTGTCAGATGTCCGAAGCAAAATTTAAAAGCTAGCTTATGTCATCAACCTGTGTTCCGTTCTCTGATGAAGCACGCTGTTTCAGCCAATCACAGTGGTCGCTATATGGAAACCTTATGTGACATTTACTGTAACATGTACCTAGGATTTTAATTTGTCCTTGGACAGTCATCGTCATCATATTTTATGGCTTTGTGCTTTATCAAGTTCTTCTGGTGACCATGTTGGGTCACGGGGTGGACTCCTATGTAAAAAAAGAACCGGGGTGCTCGTCCTAAATTTTAGAAAAAAACTAAAAGTACCAAAATCCTGCTTTGTGGAAGAGGTGGGATGGCTTGAAATTTTGTACACCACTAAGGGTTGCCAATTCTAAAACCGTAAGAACATTATCTCCTGTCTTACTTTTTTTCGGCTCAATATCTTTCATGAAAAAAGTACCATGTGCACGTACGTGCTTTGGTCTTCATACACCTGTATTCATGCGTATCATGTGGGTCACGTAATTGTTCAACATACTTCCTCTCTCTCTCTCTCATCAGCCAATAGCAGGTATATTCAGACTGACTTTTTATGTTTATGTGGGAAAAAAATTATCACATAAAATGCCATAGATAGATAAAAACCAAGTCTAGTGAAGAATGCGAAGTTTCAGGACATGCACTAACTTCATATCATTGAAAATTGATAAAACATGTAATCGTGCGACGTATAATGATAACAAGTTGTAGAATAGAAAAACAAAAAAAAACATAAGTTACAGTAACTTCTGCAATTGTAACTTACCGTGACTTAACGAAGGGTCGGATTGAAAAGTACTTGGCGTTGTAGACACCACGAAAAATACATGGAAAAAATTATGCACATGGCTCATAAATATGTCGACACGCATTTAAGATTCAAAATATTTTCCACAGCGTAAAAATGTAATGTAGGCTCATAAAGTTTTACCAGAACTGAGAGCCAATAAAGCAGCGCAGGCTGATCTTACATGATCAAAACAAGGCATGATGAAAGCGGAGATAAAGTACGTGTAAAATAAAAAAAAGTAATAGATGGTCAATTTTTGGTCATCGTGTAGCGCTTTAAAGACAAGTTTCCTTCGAAATAATTTGCAGGCTTTTGAACTCCATGCAATCGAAACTTCTATGCGATCGACAATTTTCGGTGTACAAATTAAGGACAAAACAAATGGAA
Source organism: Catalaphyllia jardinei (assembly GCA_022496165.2). Lineage (NCBI taxonomy): Eukaryota > Metazoa > Cnidaria > Anthozoa > Scleractinia > Caryophylliidae > Catalaphyllia > Catalaphyllia jardinei. The sequence goes on along the minus strand of CM042750.1, from coordinate 30,108,577 downwards.
ACGATAATTCAAATAGGAACAAAACTTGCTAAGACTAACGTCGATCGATACTGACAACAAACGAAAATTGTGCAAAAAAAAAAGCGCCCTCCATGACCTAGTAGTCCCTTTTCGGATCAGAATCAGCATAGATTTGACATTAAAGCGAAGTTTATGAAAACACCGGCAAGCTCCTAACCTCTTTTACCGCTCTTCTTGTCCACTTTATCCAGAGTGTCGAGATGGGGCTGTTGTGTAGCTGAGAAATTTGGACTGATAGCCCAGAAACCGTCGACAACCCAGGTGAATAATCATCACCCCAATGCAGTACCACTATCCAGTATCGAGACATTTGATACGATAAACATGTACTTTTTTTTCTTTCAGCTGAACAAACATGGTACATCAAATACTACTGGGTTCCAGTGTTATGTTACTGGAATGGTAAATCCTAATCGATCTTTACTTTTTGTTCTGAGCATTCATAAGGTAAAAAAGTGAAATTCTCCTTTTGGCACGTACTGAGGGACAGCATAAGAAATTGTGACCCTCCATTCACGGCACGTTCGCGAGGTTTCGACAGGAAACCATTTACGTGTCAAGAATGTCGATATGAGCACATCTAATAATTTGTATCTGCCTGACACGAAAAAAACCTAGTTTTTCTTGACGTGGTACAAAGGTTTTGTCTCACCCACAGCCATTCCTTTTAACGTGGAACAGCTTGAATTTCTCAGCTATAAGATTTTAACCGATTTGATGGTTTACGGTCGTTTCGATACACATGTAAAATTCAAGCCGATTCGATAAAAACTGAAGTAAATTCAATACAAACTGAAATCGTTTCGTAGCAAAAGTAAACTAGAAGAAATATTCCAATGAAAGTTATTCATCTTCGCATCGCATACGACAGTGATCGCTGAAAAAAAAAACGTCTCACCAGATGGAGGCAAATCATGTTTTTCTGGAGGTCTCCGGCGAAACGTTTTCCGCTAAAAAAAAAAGCCGAGTAAACTGGACTTCTTCTCTCAAATGAGGCCGATTTTAAGGGAACTCAGACGAACCTCACGGGGTGGAGCAAATCGTCCACTACAGAACAAAACCATCCTGAGTGCGTTTCTTTGGAGTGATCTGGATCGGGATCAGTGATCAGTGATCCAAGGTCTCTTTGGATTTATGGTGCATCAAAACCGATTAATTCAATTTGGCCATGCATTCGTCGGTTCCTTTGATGCACTATGATCCAGGGGTCTTCCAGAGAGATCTTGGATCAGTGATCCTGATCCAGATCACTCCAGAGCAATGCACCATAAGTATCGCTTGGTAATTCGTAAAGTATAAATTCTATACTATTTTCAGACTGCCGGGTATCTTAAAGTTCTGTATCGAATTGACTTCAGTTCGAATCGACTTCGCCTCAGTGTATCGAAACGACCGGAGACAGATTGGAAGATAAAACTGTCGAAAAGCAGAAATAAAATTTGCATTTAATTCCATTTTCGTGTCGAGCTGTCGATATTATATACAGCTGTGTGGTGTGATATTAACGGGTTGTTCCGTATTTCACCGTCGTAGTAACTGCAAAACGCACTCTTGCAATCCTTTTTATCGCCAGAGTTGGCCAAAAGTACTTAAGGCTGGTTTTCACTAGAGCATAAGCACAAGCGAAGCATACAGCCGCGACATAAATATGAGCAAAGCAGAAACATGAGAAGAACGAAACCACTTATTTGTCTTGTGCAGTTTTCAATAGTAACGCGTTCGACGTCAGCATGACTGGCACACTGAGAAAAATGAACAATTCTGTTTTTCGTGAGCTTAGGCTTATGCCGACTTGTGCTTGGGCTTATGCTCTAGTGAAAAGCAGCCTTTACTAAGAACTGTTAAGCTCCGAGAAACGCCACAATTCGTTTATTCGAGCGTAAGAATCTGCGATTTTCTACCCATGAGTGAGTTCTGATTCGGTATGGTGAATTTTGTATTTGGAATCACGGTCTAACGAAGGTACCCTCCCTGGCTCGCATTTTACGATTCTCGCTGACTGCGATTCCAGGTTGATAAATACGTGATTCTCCACCTACCCACGAAACAAAAAAAAAAAATCAGCGATAGGTTTTCACCGGTATCGCACAACAAAATGAAAAAAACATCATTGACGAGGAATCATCTTCGCACGGTTGTTTTACCGTATGACGTCTGTATTATCACCAAAGTTACTGAAATCCCGTTGACATACAATGTTTTAAATGTCAAATTATGAACATTGTTTCTAAAACTGTCTAGAAGGAGAGGTTTAAATAAATAATTGCGAAAACATTTTTGACAACTTTAAAACCATCTTGTTAAAAGTTTAAAAAGTTACAATCTTTCGACGACGTTTCGACGTTCGCTTAACGTCATTATCAAGCCTGGATGAATATCACTGTGTGCGAATGTAAATGTAAAAATCTCCCAAGAGACACTAACTAGTATAACAAAAATATGATAATGCAATCAAGTATTAGCACACATAAATGGGTTATTCATGGGTTAAATTAGCACTAAAATTTACACTTCAGAGTTAATTCTCTGTTACATCATTTGTGTCCATAGTGCTACGCGGCACAACATTCATATGTACCCTTACTTTCTCTTCGCCGCGATTCACCATCTAAATCGACCCCGACTTCTTCTGTCCGACCTCGTAGCTCAGTCGGCAGAGTAACGGTAGATCTGTTCCGGAGGTCGTGGGTTCGATTCCCACCGAGGTCAAAAGATTTTTTTTTACCTCGTGTTGTTTCCTGATTCCCTTTACTAGGGCTAACGCCCAGTGGGTTATTCATGGGTTAAATTAGCACTAAGATTTACACTTCAGAGTTAATTCTCTGTTACATTATTTGAGTCCATAGTGCTACGCGGCACAACATTCATATTAGCACACATAGTCACGGAAAACGTTTGACGCGAATATAGTCTTTTTGAGTGTTTAACACAGGTTTCAACTCACTGGGCCCAGATCAAATGTCGTACTTCATGACGGTTTGGGTCGACCCAAATAATTAAAGAACGCCCGTTTGAGTCCAACGTCGAACTTAGTTCAGTCGAACCGAGCTGCTACACGAAACAAATAACAAAAGCGGTCTTGTTGGTTAGTGGTTTTTCAAGGTTTATTCAAAATGGCGCCTTCAGACCTTCGATTATGTGTTACGGTTCGACTCATATGGAGATCGGCGTTTGACCCAAAGTCGGTCTCCAGGCGCTCCATAATTGGGTCAAACCACGAACTTTACACGAGCCTGATAGGCTGAACTGGGTTTAGCTCAAATGAAGTAAGGCGTCTGTTACAGGCCTTAATAAGGAGCATCTTAAAAATTTAGCAATCAAATTTCGATGAGCAGTTTTTCGAGACGGAAAATTGTTTATTTTCTTTTTAAACCTTTGAACAAATGGTGTTAGGGTTGCCAAAAAATGTCACAATTATAAAATGATATCTGAACGAAACTTCTATGTTGGTAGAGGAATTCGCTGATAACCACTTTGTGACTAGTCACTTTATTTGTTAAGCCTACATAAATTATTTTTCACGGATACATGTATATGCTTAAATAAATCGTACGCTGATCAGGGTAATATATTTATATTTATTAAAAACTGGATCATTGGATAATGCAATTCGAGAGTTTTCATTGGCTAAGCCATCATGGCATATGAGCCATTATACCATGATCTACAAAAAGGGGTGAGCGTATGCTTTTTTTTTTTGGGCCTTTTCGTTTTTATTGTAGTCTAGTTTTCTATATTTTGGGGGCGTTTTTAATAAAGCAATTATTGCACTCGCGCTTGTTGGATATGAGATGATTATAGCCAACTCGGCGCTACGCGCCTCGTTGGCTATTTATCATCTCATATCCAACGCGCGCTCGTGGAATAATTGTTAAATATATGGTCTTATTTAAACTCTTTGAAGTTACACCTACTCTTAAAAGGTTATTTAAGTTAGTTACGAAGGTAATTTAGAGCAACCACTCACAGTACGTCGGCGCCTGTTATCTCTTCAGCTCGCTACCCACTGATTATATGCAAGTGGCTTTTATGTGATTTCTGGAAAACAAGGCTTTACGTTGTTTGGTGGTCCTCAATTATTAAAAGTGTTAAAATTAAATTGTTAAAATTAAATTGTTAAAATTCGTTATCTGCCAAACAACACGCGCAAAAACTTCGAGTTTTACAACTGGTCGTTAGGACCGCTTGAGAGCAGTACCATTTGATTCCGAATTCTTTTCATTTTTTCAGTATTTTGGCTAGCTCTCTGATATTTTCATTGTTTTCCAAAGCAGTACAAAAGCAAATAAACGTATGCTTACATTTGGCACTAATTTACATCTTGTACGGCGATTTTATCGTGCTGCTATTTTGCCTTCATGTCATTGATTTATTGTATTTCTGATTTATTTTGGTTTGGTTTAACTGTTGAAGCTTCCTCGTTATTCCGAGAGTTGTCACCTCCGTCTACCGATGTTCACTGCATAGAACCTCAGTATTCCAGACGCTCTCTCTTTAGAACTTCACACAAAACTTTCTTGCACGTCATCAAGTAAATTACTGTTCGTTGTGCTGGTTGACATCACTTCAGGTGTAGAATGTTCTTCAAGCCGCACTCTTTCAAACGTTCCGCCCTCATCTCCCACTCCTTTATCATCGTCCGCAAGATGATGATCCTGAAAATGGTGGTCTAAAAGAGCACCCATTTTTGGTGTTCTCCTTCTCGCACCGAATCGATCACTGGGATCCACAAGTCTTTCCCAAATACTCGTGAAATACGGCCGATAGTGGCCGTAGTTATTGTCTATTACCCCTTCCCCCAATTCCACCTCGTCAGGATGATCCTCTGAAGGATCAGCTAACAGAGGCTCCGTGTTTGGAGTTATTCTTCTGCGATAGCGATCTCTGGGATCGTCTAGTCTTTCCCAGATGTTAGTGAAGTGCGGATAACTGTTGTCCTCGCAAGAGCACTTATAGTCTCTATTGAGATCATTAAAGTGAGCATTCTGCGTGACTGTGTCGCCGAAATCGGATCCAGAAAACGAAATTGAACGACGTAGTTCTGTTCCAATATCGGATAAGCTACGTTTGACGTCGTCCAAGCCACTCGCCAGCTCTTCTTCACTCTCGGTTAAGTCTTCCATTGAGACCAATTTAGCGAGCCTGACATTGTCTTCATTTAACTCGAAGCCATCGTCAACAAAGAAATCCTGATTGTCTTCCACTGGTAATTTCACGTAACTTTCAATGTCTTCGTTTTGTGGCTTTTTCTTGGCTTGTCGAAATTGTAACATTTTTTTTGAAGTACATTGTGAATTCACTGCGAAGGTACCAGACCCGCATAGTAAAGTAGGTTTTCATAAACTCACCGAGCTCCGCATCTGCAAAACTGTCTCCCTCCACATCTTTAACGTCTTCATATGAGTCGTTGAGTATGGCAAGGAACATGTTGAGCATGATCATGGACATGCTCAGCATGTAACAGAACACAAAAAGAGGTCCGATAATCCTACTGGTCTTCTTGAGCTCGTGGAAGTGCGTTTCGCCTCCAAGGACCATCTGGCAGACAGATCGCATAGCTTGAAAGAAAGAAGAGTACGCGGGTACGCTGGCTCCGAAAACAAGAAGTCCGAGCTGAGTGTAAGCCAGAATGATTGCGATAAAGACTAAGAAGAATGACAGGAGGTGATTGAGAGATCTTTGTATGGTGGCAGTCATTTGACAGATATGACGATTAAATCGGATAAGTCTGAGGAACTTCATTGTCACAATAAAAATAACAAAAGCCAGCAAGTAAATTTCAAGATCGGACCATAACACAATATAATCAGTACTGGAAGTTTGGAAAGGATTATCCTGGACTCGTTTTACGTACTCGCTGGTATACATTTCCTTGAAGAAGAACATCACGATAGCTGCGATGGCACCGAAGATCTGTAGCAGCTCCATCCAGTTCCAGAAGAGCTTGAAATACCCGCATCTCTGACGATAAATCTTTCCGATTTCAGCGAAAAAGAAGAACAGGATGATTAACATAAGCAACAACTGACAGAGCTGGAAAAACGATTTAAAAGTGGGATCGGGCGAAGCGTAAAGTGTCAAGGTTTTCACACTTGTCACGGTGTTGTATCCGCCTGTCGGCAAGCGCTCAAACATGTATTTCACAACGCTAAACAGAGCACTCGCTGGTTGGTGGACTGTAAACTCAACAAACACCGCCGCTGTTAAGTCGTTAATCCAGTTATATTTTTCCAGAGTGTCCAAGACTTTGCGAGCAGACCGTGAGTTGTAGCCGAGGTCGGCGACGAACCCACCGCCACCGTAAGAACTATGCAGACCTTGTGCAGACAGAGTGGTTAAATTCTCTGCAGTTCGATATCGCCAGGGCTTGGGACACATGTCATACAGATCAAACATAGACAGCGCTTTACTTGTGTTATCGACAGGAAGCCAACCTGGTTGATTGAAAGGGGTCGAGTCTGCTATCTTGTCCGCGTAAACAGATAGGCAGCGGCGGAACCGGTGAGCCAAATCGGGATGGTTTTGTTCCATCACACACCTTTCTTCTACAAGTAACAAAAAAAAAAAATAAAAATATTTAAAGTGTGTAACTTTTTTTCAATTTTCAAATCAGAGCAATCATCGAACAAACAAATAAGGTCTGTAATGACGACAACAACAGCCACCGAGCTAAACAGCAATGGCTTCATAAAACACAATTTAACCCACTCTCACTATCCACCGTGAGGTTGCAGATGTCTCTATACCGGGGAATGATAAGTGAGGGAAACATAAGGTAGGGGAGGGTAGTGTAGGGCGTAGTGCAATGGAAAGGATGAGGGTTTGGGTATAGATGCGTACTGTAGTCACTTGGGTACGGTAGAGTGGGATAGAGAAGGGGTATGGTAAGATACGATTCTCTAGGGTAAGACAACGGGAGGAGCAGCATACAAAAATATTTGAAACAGTATTTCTTGTTGTTTTCCTGCATTAGCCTTTATTTAGTGATCTTACCTGGTCTAATGCGAGCTTGTCTAAGGCGAGGCATCCCCACCATGAAATTCTCTCTGTTACTAATAAAACCTTCCTTGTACTCAAACCTCTCGCCGTTATACCATGTAGCATGATACAAGCCCGGCACTAGTATCTTGTTTGTCCATTTCCAGAAGACTGCTGGGTTGTTTACCTTGTGTATAAGAGAACAAAGTTTTAGGGATTCTGTGTCTGACTTTCAGTTAAAATGATATGATTTTTTTGCAAGCGATCACTTGATATCACTAAGACTAAGACTCCTTCCCTCCGTAATTGCTGGTTTTCAGTGAGTCACGCCATTCAAAATAGATCGAAATAAAAATCAAAACCGTTCAATAGATAAAGTCCAGAATCTGGGAAAAGTAAGAAAGTAAAGGTCACAGCAATTTTTCTTTCGGAGAAATGTTTTACCAAATTAATAGAGACCTGTATGGAAACCAACAGGAACATCTGTCACTGATTTTTGCTACAAAAGCGTGAATTTATATGTCGTGGAACTCAAGAACATTAAATAGTACTTTTTCTAATACATAACTGTTCAGATAGCCAAATTTCCCGAAATAAGTCACTTTTTAACCAACATGAGAGTTCTCTCGTCCGTCATGTAAATGCAGCGTCAAGCAAAAGCTTAGAAATTTAAGCGTAGTGTATTATAGAACCAAGGACTCATTCTGAGCTAAAATTTGTATGAATACTAGCTTTCAGCTTCTCTTATACATCATGAAAGTAAAATCTCAGGAGGATCAATAGTTTTGTTGTTTGTTTTTAGTGGTCATGTGAAAACACCCAATCCCCAACTCCGAGAAGTAACAGTGTGAGTGGATATAATAAAAAGGAATTACATTACGAGCTCGATATTTCTCTCGCTATCACGTATAAAAATCGAGAGCGAATATTCTGGCTGTTTTATTATAAATCCACTAGTCGTTCAAAACTTTATCGTCTTTATCTAAACCCTCTTCACCGGACACTCCGAAAACGCCAAGAAGTGGCCGTCATTTTGTTAACAAGGGCACACAGCTACGCTACTCGCTATCTGTCCAGAATAGGTAGTGGGTAGCGTAGCGTAGCCAATCAACAAACGGCATTCGTGATAGAATGCTACAAGGTTTATACTAATAGCAGATAACAACACGAGTAAGAGACTGAGAACTGTCTAGGCAACTTTGAATTTAAACGTAGAGCTCTCACTAACCTGTCGAAATTAAAACTACCGGTAGCAAATCGATGTGAAATGTGATTATCGAAAGTATGACCACTGAATTTCGAAAGTCGCACCCGTGATCAGTCTTTTTCTCGTCCGAGCAGGTCAGCTGGCAAACATTTATTAGAAGTACCGAATGTACGCCTGAAGGGTAATGGGGACAGGGCCTTTTCGGTCGCTGCCCCAAAGCTTTGGAATGAAATTCCCTTAGACATTAAATTAAGTCAGTTGATGTTTTTTAATCCAGATTGAAAACTTATCTTTTTAGAGTTCCTATTGGATTGAAATTATCATTTGCAAAAATTCCAAGAAATAAACATTTCTCTGACGACCTTCTTTAAAAGAAACACTACTAGTCACGCTTACCTTATCGAATCCGTTAAACAAATTCTCTAGCTCCGTGGTCAAAGTGAACCGGGAGGTCTTTCTATTCCCGTAGCATACGACCATCAGAAAAGCAATAAACATAAAGAAAAATCCCATTTCGATAATAGCTCTGAACATTACTAACACTTTCTTCTGAAAATCGCGCGCTTTTCTTAGCGCCTCGCCCTGCGGCGGTGCCACGTGGCTGTCCTTCCCGCCACTTCTAGACATAGAGGAACCAAATACCTCCTCCTGCTCTGGAGGCTTTTTGATGATGAGTGACAGCAAGGACGCAATCAATATCACTTTAATGGGTTGCGTTATTACGACATCTTGAAAGAAAGAGACCATGATTGACGTGAGCCAACTGTTTGATGTCTCCGCTCCCCACATTAAGCTGTAGAATACGGTGAAGGCACCTGCTGCTAGGGAAGTGAGTAAACACAACATCCATCCTACGTACACGAAAAAATGAGGAAGACAGCCGGGCACTTTCCTGTCGGTTCCTCGAGCATCTTCCGGAAGTGGATGTTTAATGTTCTTAAAGATCATAACAACCAGTACGTTGACGGGAATTGCAATAATGCTACTTTGAATTCCAATCTTGATTTGCATCCAGCTTAATTTGATTGGCCCAATTTGGAAAGTATCTGTTGGTGCTTTGTCGAATTGATAAAACATTGCGTTTGTTACAAGAGTGGCAAACAAAATTGATAAGCAGCAGGTTAACCGCTGGCAGCGAGTGAATGTATTATGCGGAGCCCTGGTAAACACAGAGAGCCACAAATGTCCATCGCCCAGGCTGCGTGCGGTCCTGGAGTAAAACAAATTTCTAAATCCCGCAAGTTCTCTTTTATCCGCAACTTTAAGTTCGACTTCTATTTGGCCAGTTCCTTTTTCCACAGCAAGCCAGCGATTGCCCAGAAAATGCCACTTCTCCCCGGTTTGTTTGTCGACAATTTGCACTTGTTGGAAAAACCAGGCGGGGCGCTTGCCACTGTTGTCATGCCAAATCTTGATCTTAACCAAGTTACCCAGCGTCTCGGGCACAGACAGAGTAAAGTTGTTGATACTCCCACGAGCAAAGAATATCTTATTCAGTTCTGGATCCGACAGGGGTAAGGCGGGGGTGACACCTTGCTCCCCGTAGATGATCAAGCCAATGTTAGCAGTTGTTCCATAGCCCTTCCACATTCCAGTCTGAACGGAGATTTCATACACGTAGCCTCCCTCTGTGTTTTCGTTCAAGTACACATTGGCTACCACCTGAAATAAGACATATATATTACCTCCGTAGGTTACAAACTCATGTTGTTTTTGTATTGGCCAGGTTTGGACAACAGCAGTTTTAGTTTTGCACCTTTTAAAAAGAACTTTTAACTTTTTATGATTGTCTACTGCACATAAATTTAAGCACTGTGTGTAAGCGAGGATGTATCATTAGTTGTTTACTGCTCTCAGAAAGCAAAACAAAGTAAAAGGAAAAACAGACAGATTCTTGGAATCGAATCTCATCTAAAAGCTTCTTATTACGAGATTTAGGAGACGCTTCGTCGCTATGAGACGTTTTGTAACATCACAGACTTTACTTTTACTTTAGAGCTAAGCACACACTAGGAGACACACAGCTTAAAATGTGGTCCCGGCGACTAGAATTTCGATGCAAGATACGAGTACACACTAGTGGAGTGTCCCCGAAGCAAGTCCCTGCGACAAGTCCCTGCAACTAGTCCCCTAGTGTGTGCCCACCTTAAAAAGAGCTAAACATCCCTACCTTCATTTCGTCCTTTTTGTCTGCTTTCCTAGCAAATACCAGTCCAATAAAGTACAGTCCAAATATGGAACAGACCGTGGCAAGAACCACAAAGTTACCACTCTCTGCCAAATTGCCAAACTCGGCCCAGACCTTGTCAAAATCAATGGGATTCGGTGCAACGAGCAAGTCTCCGCCAAAAGCAGAGAGATGAGTGCAGAGACAGTGAAGATTACCACCCCCCCGTCTTCGGCCCAACCTATTGTGAAGCAAGTGATAACGTATATCAAAACGCCTTCCTTAAACACATATGGTAAATACTATGCATATTAAGGTGGTTGACAATAGTTTCAGGTACTTTCCATCAAATATAATTTGAAGGGTCGATACTACTACATAAATGATTTTAGACTACTGATAACACACAAATGCACAATTGTTAACGAGCAAATGTTTGTTCCCTTTATGGCATAATAGGTTACCATAGAAACAGTGCAACCTATTAAAAACACTCTTAATTTTATTTTTAAGTACCTAAAACTTGAATTGTGGATTGTACTTAGCAAATTAAAATACAAGTTTAAAAAAGACAATTTTAGGTAACCCTGAGGTTAACTCCTTAGGCTCGAAATGCCCTATTTGATCACAGGCTCAGCTACGAATTATGCTTTACATACGTCACTTCACAAGTGTGACTTCAAACAACGCCTGTTTTCTGAATTTATTAAATCCATTTCGAAATCACTGGTTATCCTTGCAATGTGATTGGCTCTCAGCGGTGCTGCGCGCTCGTTCGATTCGAAATCACAAGTAGGTTTTCAGATCAAATTGCACGACCCGAAGTTCAATTACCATTATTAAACAGCCTATCACGTTTAATAACCATGCAGTGTTACATACCTTACAGCCATAATCCGTCCAAGCCTGCTTTGTCTCAGACCAGTACAAACAACTTGTCGCAGTCACAGACATCGTGTAGTTAACGTCCGTGCTTGCGTTGTACATCGGTATTATTATCTTAGGTGTCGGGGGAGGGGTGGTTGGTGGATCTTTGACACCAATGCAAGAGCGCTTCTGCCGGCCTCCGTGACCACCACACCCTCGTCTTACTCGATTGGCCGCTGCCTTAACTTCCTCCTCTAAAGACGAATATCCCTCACTTTTAGGTCCGGGGAATCTGATTCCGACATAGTGGACACCGATGTGGCCAGTTTGAGCGCTACTTATGCTGAACATGAAGGCTTTCGGGCTGCAGTTAAAGCTAGTTTCCGTTGGGTTGCAGAACTCGATTTTGGGAATAACAACATTAAAGCTGTGCTCTGTTACTGTCGGTTTCGTTTTGTATCTGACGTATACTTCCACAGACGCTCCCTTCTCCGGCCTTACTTCAACGAACATGGAAGAGCTCTCTGAAGGAATAACCACTTTGTGATACCGGAAGTTGTTCGATCCGTCGCTAGGTTTGGCAAAGTACACAGTCGCGGTCTCGTTACTTTTGTCGTTGGTGTCTTCTTTCTGAGGGATGAAGAGTTCTACTGGTTCTGGAAGACCCGAGACTTCTAATGCACTTCCGTCAGCCGTTTTCAAAGAGAAATCGATCACCGATGACTTGATGTTTCTTGAGCTTGCGTCCCAGGTGTAAGGATTGTCTTGAAAAGCAAGCATCTAGAAACAGAGGAAAAACTAGATTAGAACGTAACTCTAAGTAAAACTTTCCAATGGGAGACCCATCATTGCAGAGCATTTAAACTTCGAACACACGTTTTTTTATGTTAACAGGTCTTCATACTTAGTATTTTTGTCCAGTGACAGTTCAGATTTAAACTTAAACATATTCATTTCAACCTTGCTTGTAATGGGAAGAACATTTGCTCACGTGATCACTTTCGTAATCATTCGATAACATTCGTCTGATAGGTACAATGATGTCATAAGTGGCAAGTACTGACAGGTATTTTGCATTTAAAGACCCGTTGGTTTGCGCAAATTAACGATGGACCAGCCGCTACATCAATTAGAGGCCATATCATCTCTCGTCATGTATAAAAAGCTACCTTAAAAGTCATTTTGAACAAATTGAAGCGAATTTGAAGTAAACTTTGACAAGATACAAGATAATTTGGTTTTATCAACTGAGTTGATAATGTGAATTAGCCACCGTAAAGAGATTCAGAAGCTGACGTTTCGAGCGCTAGCCCTTCGTCGAAGCGAAGATAGAGGAAGATAGAGGAAAATAGGTAGCCTGTGTGTGGAGAGAACTTGCAGCTAAAAGAAATTGCCTTCTAAAAAAAAACCTGCAATCGGTAAACACTACAAGTCGAGTAGCAAAGTACTTGAACGGGTAACTCCTTCCACAGAGTAAACGTAGTAACAGAGAACCAAATGACACCCTACAGTCCTTCAGAAGAGCAAATGGTCCATGATGACGCGGCTAAGTAAAAGAGAAACGTAATTAATCTCTTGGCGGCTTTTACCTGAGAGTCTACTGAGGGAAGACTCTCAGCCTTTTCTCCAAACAAAGTGGAGGCCGACGGAAGTGCCACACCACCGTCCCCCTCCCCGTCGCCGAGTTTTTTGCCTCCAATCTTTGATGGTATTTGTCTGTCCAGCATCATGGCTAAGGACTTAGTCTTGAACACACTCGGCTTCTCGCCAACAGATTTAGTGCCCAACAAGCTCGAGCCAACCTTGTCCATCAACTTCAGGGTCTTTTCCGCAGTCTTCTTACTCTGAGAGTGAGAAACATACCACAAGCTCACACACTCAGAAAAATTTCAAATCATTATTCCATAATTATTATATTATCATCATCATCTTTTCCTTTTCCCCACAAGAGAAAAGCATGGGATGATAACATCAAACCCTGTCAAGAAACGTCTACTGTAGTTCCAAACCCAAACATTTTTCTCTTTTTCTCTCTCTTTTTTTCGTTTATCTAGTATCCAGCCATCTTGACCGAAGAAGCATGGTCAATAGAGTGCTCATTAAAAAGCCAAAAGAGCACCATTTTCTTGCAGGTTATAGCGAGTAAACTCGAGGGGGAAAGATAGCCCTATCTTGGTTGTGATGGCTATTGAACTCTTATGCCTAGTAATACCTGGCCTTTCGAAGCTTTTTTCTTTTCCTTTTCTGTTTCTTTTTCGGAGTCTTCAATATCATCGGACTCCTCTTCTTCCTCTTCGTCTTGTTGTGCACTAGTAGAAGCCGCGCTTATGACGTTGGAGATGCCGTGTAGAAGACTGGCGCCAACGTCTTGTAGGACTCCCGGATCTGTTGAGCCAGAGCTTAATTGAGATGAAACGAAGTCTGCTGTGTTTTCTAGAAGGTTCACAGCGTTTTCCTAAAAGCAAAACGGAAATATGAAGAGAACATCTCAACATGAACAGCCGGCAATCTGTTGTTAACATATTAGCTACCCGCAAATAACCGCACGTAGTCGTGCCGCGTTGTACATACGTATACCTACCTAGCAGTAGGCTCTTTGCACGATCCGGTCACATGGTAAGGAAATAATTATGCTGGTACGCAAATAACGCAGTGGGACTTCCAAAACAAAGCAACCCGTACCATTCCAGCCCGACTTTCCTTTGTTTTGAAAGTCCCACTGGGTTGTTTGCGTCCCAGCACAATTTATTTCGATCCACGTGACCGGATCGTACAAACATTTAACAAAAAAGGTCCAAATCAGGATTGACCACATCGAGAGACAAACAATGACATTGTTTATACACGGTATTGTAAATGCGAACATAATTCACGAACAATGAATAATTTTGGTGTCAAATTGTTGAGTAAATAAGAAGTGGCTCTTGATAAATAATGGGACCGGGTGTCTGCTTGTGCGACTTTCCGACTGGTTGGTAAAAGCTAAACCTAAAAGTCTTCAAGTAATAAACTCCGCGGCCGTAGAGAAAACATTTGTTTTACCCGAGGCTTGCTTGCTGTAAATGTTAATTTCCAGTTGGAGGAAAGCTTCAATGTTAAAGGTCAAACCTGTGAATTCTGAGATATTTCGTCCTTCTGCTCGGTTGCCAAGGCGACTACCGCTGCCATCTGAGTGACCTGTTCAAGGCTCGTCACTTTAACATTGGACATCTGGTTGATTATAGTGTCTTTCAGCTGTAAACAAAAGAAAAAGCTGTGTTAATTAAGATCTCGGCAAATATCTCTCTTTCAAGTCATCCTGAAGCTACTCTTTCTCGAGCTCAAAGCAAGCTCTTCCAGGCGTTGATTCTGCGGTTGCTTCGAGCGGTGTCGTCCTGGCACGTTGTAGTCACGTGGAACAGTCGCCCGATACCCTTACATTCACAGGGTGTAAGCCTTACTTCAAATTTAGTGTCTGAAATTTGAGCCAGAGGATGAAACCCTAATGCGTGAACATCGAGATGAAAACTATTCCCCTGTTTGCATTTCACATAACAGAAAAATAAATTTGAGATTTCTTCCGCTTTTATTTCAGCGACGATAAGTAGGAACACGAGTGTTGAACGAAAAAGAAACAAAAAACAATTTCACGAATAACAAAACTAAATAGGCAGTCCCATCAACAATTTAAAATACGGAATTTTTTCAGAATTTTGAGCAGTAAGAGGTACAGAGTCTGAATTGTCAGCAAATCTAAGTTTGATATTGAAGCAGGCTTGTTCCTTTTAAATTCCTAATTGCATTTCTTCCCCCCGTGCTCGGTAAACCAAAGCTTTAAATCCAGACTTTTAAATTTACTTCCTAAATAGCTCATTAACATTTTATTTTTAAGCGCTTAATTTGGTATTTAAGTATTGTAAAGGTTAAATTAACGGAATTGTTCTTGAAATCAGTTTTTAAAGATAATTTTTCCATTTAAAACAATTTAGTCTGGCCTTGGAAAATCGCAAGGAAGTTAACACCAGTTTATTTAAAGTTGTGGTTGAATGGTTTTGTAGTCCTATCAGGACAATGCTGACATTCGTTACTTTGAATTAGTTTTGGTTAAATCGAAGAGTATGATGTTAATTATTAATGAATTTAAAAGTACAAGGTAAATGCCGCGTATGATTTTACGCATACAGACTGCGGTCTCTTTCTTTCTCGAAAACCTTTCATCAAAAAAGTGATTCAGTGACACGCGTTAGTCATAATAGCAAGCATGATATTTGGTAGAGGAAATAAGTACTTTTTTTGAAAAATCCCCCCTAAAATTCTGATTCTTTTCGCTTATAAAGTCAGTGCTTTTTAAAACGAACCAGCTCCATTTAACGGAAGTATACTAACTAAACGTCATATATACTACACATCATTCCACCAATTTTTTAGGGAGTTTAAGAAAACCACGACGGCAACGGCAACGACCCTAAACAAAAGGTTTAATGAATAGAAAATTAGCTGTGCACTTGCGTTATAATTCTTGGTACATTTGCCGTCCTCTGCAAAACAACAACGTGAAATGACCAAAGTCTGCGTTGTCTGGAGAACGCGAACTATTCTTTTTTATTATTATTATTTTTTTTTTTTTTAAATTTCGAATTTAATGCTGTGTTCCATCACGTCTAGTTTCTAGATAGTTTGATAGCGATAAAAAAGTTAAATGACTTTAGAGTATCGGGAGATTCGTGGATTTAAGTTCATTTTTTAATCGACGTTGTCCTCGGTGTCGCCGTCGTGGTTCCTTAAGCTCCATAAACAAACCACGACGCCGACGCCGAGGACAACGTCAATCAAAAAATGAACTTATATTTTACCTACGAATCTCGCAATGCTCTAAAGTCATTTACTTTGTTCATTGCTGTCAAAACTATCACGAAACTAAATCTGGAACACTGAGATAACTTTCAAATGGAAATTTTAAGAAACCGTCGTTGTGGTTCAGGTTTTTCAGAAGGTAATTTGGTCGTTCATCGTTGTTTTGCAGAGGAGGTAAAAAAATGGAACAATCATGAATTATAATGCAGGTGCAAAGCTATTGCTCTGGTTTTCTTAAGGCCCGTTTACACAGGCGATTTTTGTCGCGGCAACTCCATGCAATTTTTGTTGCGCTAAAGTTGCAACTTCAAAATCGCACGTATAAACCAGGTGCGATTTTCAGTGCGATTTGTCGCCGCGATATCGCAGGGGTTTCGAACATCTTTGAGACTTGATGCCACTTTAGCGTGACAAAAATTGCATCGAGTTGCGGCGACAAAAATCACCAGTGTAAACGGGCCTTTAAACTCTCTCTTATAGTAAGGTAGGCACCCCATTGGCTAGGGTGGGTCGCAAGTTGCATTTCAAGAGAGGATATTTTGCGGGCTTGAAACATTTTTATCGCATAAAAGAACGCGGTCATAATCTCACCTGCATTCTGAGCAGCTTTCATCTTGAATAAGTGTTATGAAAGGTTTTCGAGGGGAAGTAGACCGCAAACGGTCCAAAATACAAATGACAAAAGTTACATATACGAAGTTATTAGTAAACAGACCGTTTTACAGACCATTTTACTCAGTGACCTGGCCTTTGAATGACAGCGAGGCTGGAGATGACCTTGCTTTGATACAGACCTCTCTGCTTTTGTTGTGTAAATGCCCTAGTTAGTATAAGAACAACTTGATTCACACAACAAAAGCAGTGAGGTCTGTACCAAAACAAGGTCACCTTCAGCCTCGCTGCCATTCAAAGGCCAGGTCACTGAGTAAACAACTGTAAATTGGTCTATTAAACAAGAAAATGAAACTGAGTACATTAACAAACACAGAGTACTTCATGTAGTAGGTCCGGCCAAGTCAACTCTAAGAATTCAGTAAACGAGTATGCGAGAGAAAAAAATAAGATGTTGTTTAGCTTTCGTTGTCGTTGTCGTCGAGATAAGAGAATCAGGTTTGTCAAACTAAAAACCTGTATTACAAACAAACGCAATTCTGAAAACAACAGAACAGATGCAACCTGTTCCAAAACAAACATAACCCACAACAACAACAACAAATATTTATTATAGTCTAATAACTGAAATGAGTGAGATTACCAACGCAACTGAGTAAACGTAAATACAAACAACAGATGTTAACAAAAGAAGAAACCAAAAGTAAACAAAAGTAAACAAAAACGTACGTCCGTATGTGAGTCACCCTATACTTACGTTACGGACAGATGTCTTCGTGACATTAAACTGTGAGCGCAAAACCGTTCTAACCACATCGATCTGTGTGAAAAGGATGTATAACATGGTCGAGTATTATCGATAATTACTCGTGATTGGTCGTGACGGTGCTTGCTCCAGGTGCCGAGTGGTGATTCGTGAGATCTTGTGGCAGATCGTGGTTGATCGTGCTTTTTAGTGCGCAAGAATCGCAGTAATGCACTACGTTTATGTTAGGGTTACGTTTACATGACATTTTAACGTTTTCTTAAAAGAGTTACCTTACGGATTGGACTGATCATAAATAATTAAACAGTCACTAAGTTTGGGAAAAGGAAGTCGCCCAATTTAGTGTCACAAAAGGGTTTTGGCGTTCCTTTATCGAGGCTTTCGCAAAATTTTCCTACATTTTCTGAAAGCTTTTAATATATTATTTGTCATAACAATGATTAAGCGGATTATTATTTATAATCAATTTCTTTTTATTTATCAGATCAAGACCGCTGATTGTTGAAACAAAATTCGAGCAGACAGTTCAGTGACTGAATGTAGCACTCAGTTGAAACAGAGAGGGTAATTAAGTTATATACAGAACAAGTAATGAAAGGAGGACGAAGAAGAAAAAGAGAAAGATTAATTAGCCTAAGTATGGGTGCACTAGTTACACCTGTAGTTGTAGAAACCTCGCAAAAAAAGCTTAAATAGGTATTGGATAAGAGAGTTACAGTGACCTGCCCTCGATTGTCAGTAAATTGCAAACAATTATAAAGCAGCTGTTGCAAAGAGAGAAAGTGGCTTAAGAGGAAGGGCACGGAAGTTTTGTTAACAAAAGGCGGCGTTGGAAATGAATACGTGTACAACTAGAAAAATTAATTTTATTTGTAGTTGCAACAAGACACCACTTTCATAGAACGGAGGGCGGAATGGTTCAATTCTCATCGGAACTCGAAGGAAGAGGGTAACCTAATCACGCAAATGAATTAGTAAAACTATAGAATGCTATTGTTTCAGAATGGAAGTGTATAAGAACGATATTCCATCCCAAGAATGCAGCAAATACCATGGCACTAAGGTATGAGTCACAACGGCAATCGAGTAGAGCCGGAAAAGAACAAGCATGGCGTTCGAATACAGCAGGGCAAGGAAAGAAAGGAAAAGATATTGGATTACGTCAACATATATGATGCGAAGAGAAAGCTTTCCGTTCTTAAATCTAGGGAAAGAATTATGTTTGCACGTTAACTCTGGGATACGGCCATTGTGGAAAAAATGTTTTATTTCCCTCCAAATGCTATAGCGGCACTGAGAGTCCTGTCGGTATTGACTAACTGAACGTTTTTTGTTGATTGGTTGAAGTGGTGCAAAGGAAACGCAAATTCTTAATCCTGATAACTGAGTTTTAAGTGTGCCAGATCTATATTCACAAACAGTGGTGCAAATTAAAATAGAGGACTTTAAATTAACTCTTAGTAAAATATCTGTTTACCAGTTTTCTGATCTAAAAACAATGGAAATCCTTTATTTTCAAAGAAAAACAGTGACAAATGTTTTATAAATGCTTATTGTGCGTTCTCAAAGAAAGCGTGCTACAATATCTCAAGGGCCATTTTAGAAACGAGCGACGAATGAACAGGTACGAAATAACCAAAAAGTCTAATTTTGGAAGTGCTTTACCTAAAAAAAAGCAATGACCATTTTGAAGAACCAAATCCCTTCAAAATACCGTCGAATAATAATTTCTTTATTAACGAGAAATGCAATTGAAAAAAATGAAACTATTGGAAGTAACTCAGCTTATTTCTGTCCACATGAAGTTGCAGAACTTAGTTTAGAAAAATTGTTTTCAATTGAGCTATGTAAAACGCCATGGCGATTCGCGAGAATCGGCATTTATACTTCAGTGAAGGTTAACAGAATTATCTTGCCAAGAAAACCATGAATGAAAAATGAATAACTCAGTATTTGACCACCACACCCCCCTTAACAAACTCTGTTTCTAAAATGGCCCGCATGTTTCTTCGTGACATGATAAGTGCTCTTTCTAAACAACAAAGGACGGCAGGGGATTATTTTACTTACAGATTTCTTGTCCTCGCTGCCCATTTGGCCCTCAATCTTATCCACCATGGACAACACAGCGTACGCCATTGTGGCAGCTTTATCCACGTCACCTGACTTAAGAAGATTACCCAATGGGCTTTCGTCTCCACTAGCTATGTCCAGAAGCGTTCCAGAAACGTCCTCGGCAGGCATTGCTTCAACCTACAGCACATGTTAATATAATAGTCTGATTCAGTGTGGAAAGATCAGCCAAACAATGTACGGTTATCCATTTATGTAAATATGAAAATCAGTGGAATGAAGTCCACTAGAATATACAAATGTTTATAACAAAATTCAAGAAAGAGATTTTTTGTACAACCCAGTGTCTACTATAAAAACCTTTCTCTTGGAGACTTCGAATAAAAAATGAGAGACAGTTCGGGAATAATTGAGGTATTTTCAGTCACAGGAGGAAAACTAATCAACTTGTGGCAATGAGCAGTCTCAGTAAAGGACAGACCATTGTATTTTGGGGGCAGGGGTTGGACAATAACCAAAAGATAATTCCAGCACAATAGAAAACGACAACTGAAAATCTTGTGAGGTCAACCACGCAAAACAGCAAATTGAAAACAAAAATTCTTCCACGACCCGGCATTGAAAAGAATAACTTGCTCGGAAATATTGCTAACTCCACCCCATCGAGTTCTCAAAAATACAATGGTCTGTTCCTGAGCTGTGTGATGTTGGAACTTTAGGGAAACTTTATATTGCTGAACTGGAAATAAAAGAGGCATTAAAAGAAGTCATTGTTACTATAACAAATGGTATATCAAGTGTCCCAGCTCCGAGTGCATCTGTGATCTCAATTTCCAAAGCTATCACATAGTCGTGTAGTGGATTTCCGAGAGGCAGTCTGGTCGTAGCATTGGGTGATAATCCCTTCTGCATGACAACACCGCCAGTGTTTGTGTGATATCTGTATGAAGAATTAGAAGAGACAGACTCGTTAAAAATCTCATTACATCTTCAGTACATGGCCTACGAAATATCGCTTCCTCGCGAGTAAACGAAACAGGCTTGATTAACCAATTCATAAGCGACATCTAGGGAGCGCTAA
>CM042750.1:30069957-30085462 GCA_022496165.2 Catalaphyllia jardinei | reverse complement strand
CTGTTTAATTGTCCGCATTAGGTTACATCGCCCTGGGGTCCGTCGCCATTGAAAACCTGCTTTAGACGTTATTGTCTCACCTGATGAAAAAAGAAATAGAAGACTCAATTCTTAGCGTGTGGTTAGCAGTGGAGCTCCTGTTTTCTTTCTGGACGACAACCATAAACACATAGGTATTCTGCGAGATCATTTTGTTTATGTTAATCTTGAGTGTAGGTTCCGCATGATTCAAAACCCCGACCCCATAACCGAAGCAACCTCCCAGAATCTTCCCTCGTCCGTAGGAATGGTCAATCGGAAGCGACTCCATGTCCGAGAAATCTTCATCCTCTCTTCGACAAAGCCACGTAAATACGATGCCCTGATCCTTCAGGGTGGGTTCATTAGGGTCATAGGAATCTGTAGCGTCTAAAACTATCGTTCCAGTACCCTTGACCGCTTTGCTAACTCCTCTTATCTTAGCAACGAGGTCCGGTAACACCACCTTAAGGAAACCGTAGTCGTAATTTATCGCTCCTTCCTCTTCGTTCATTTCAGCGAATAATCTTACGTAGTATAAACCTGGCGATAGCCTCTTTGGGGTAATTGTGAGGTTTTCAGAACCCACATCAAGAGTTTGGCTGACGGTGAATGCTCCGTTTGTTTCAGACGCCTCACTGATTTCCCAGGACAGCACCATTAAGGATGAAGTATTGCAATGTTTGGTCACTTTTCCAACGACCACAAACATATCTATAGTTGATATTGTTGT
Source organism: Catalaphyllia jardinei (assembly GCA_022496165.2). Taxonomy (NCBI): domain Eukaryota; kingdom Metazoa; phylum Cnidaria; class Anthozoa; order Scleractinia; family Caryophylliidae; genus Catalaphyllia; species Catalaphyllia jardinei. The sequence continues at coordinate 30,084,711 of CM042750.1, read as the reverse complement.
CGCGTTTACATGTGTCTTGTTGAGTTGTATGTGTACCTCTGGCGGCCGACAACGAAAGTCCACTGTCAAAGTAAAAGAATCACAATTAAATTGAACACACCAAAGACATAACTATAAACAATAACAGAACAAGGATAGTTGAGGAAAGAGAAGATTGACACGGATTACAAACGACAACCGTAAAAAAAAATCTGCTAAGCTTTTCAAGATAAGCAAGTCCTGAAATAGCTTCTTTAATCACTTGAGCGTAGAAAGTAACTGGTACTCGGTTTGGTTTTGCATTGCTACTTTACGCGATTGGCGTAAAAAACCTGCACCAGTCAGAAATAAAACCAAAACCAACCATGACCAGCTCGAACAGGTTTTCCCGCGCTTCGCGTAAGGGAAGGGGGCGCTTTATTGGTATAATAAATTAAGTCTTTCTATGTCCGTTGTGATTGGCCAGAGGGGTTACTGTGATTTTAGTTTTCCCGCGCTCAACTGAAAATCGCTCTAGTGTCATACATTGCAAAATCGTGGAAAGTAATTCAGATTAACTTTTAAATACGATAAGCCGATACGATCGTTTCTCGTGGACAACACTGACATTTCTTATTAATATAATGGCCTTGCATAGTATGAAGAGTAAGTAAGTAATGTGAATCGGTGCTACGGCGTTTCAATCAGATAATAGGGAGCTTAAGCACGCGCGTTTTTGAGCCGCGGACGACAACCGCAAGAGAACAGTTCGCGTGCCAGGACAGTGATTTTTATACTAACCATATATAATGGAGGACAGATACTTAACAGTATAAATGTGGTTGTTTGAAGACAAAGCGAAAGGGAAAACAGCTCGCTTCCGGTTGCCGTCCGCGTCTCAAAAACGCGCGTGCTTAAGGTCCCTAATTTTAAATTATGCGTTACGGAAATCCAGGATTGCAGGTAAAATTTTAAGCACTAAAACGAACATTTAGTCCAATTGCATAAGAACAACACCTTGATTGCTCGTGTTGATTTCTGTTCTACAGGTTCAAATAGGCTCAGATAAATATTCGCAGAAAAGGTTACTGAATTTTGAGAAACAATTTTTCTTCAGGAGCGCATCATTTATCACAATGTTATCCTTAATTGTGTAATTGGTAAGTACTCACAAGGATATTGTAGTTTGACGTAATCTGGGTCGAACAAGCCCCCGTTTGCCTGTAAAGAGCTTGTGAGAGCTGCTGTGATGTCATGCACACTAGCTTCAATGCATTCAACTCTTAGCTCTGCTGTCAGCTTAGTTTCAGCGCCAGACTTCTGTGGACTGAAGAAAGAAAATTATACATTCCAAAGCTCTGTTTACGCCTGTAGATCACACCAAAACTAAGCTAACTCTGGAATGTGTTTCATAATACATGTATATCCATCTATAAAACTACGCCGTAGTCGATTTTTTCCCCTCATGCGGGACCGAATGCTTCGTATAAGGTGATTTGTTTTTGCCTGTTTGCAAGCAACTGAAAACAATTTAGAAAATCAAAAACGAGTGACAATCAAATACCTGAACCGCAGCAGACTGGAGAACAAAAATCCAGGAGTTCTTTCTAGAACATCTTTAACCTAAAAGAAAAAGAGTAAGAGATTCATGATGCAAGATGACCTGCAAGGCTACGAGGCACCGCATAATTAGCTCCCCCCCCCCCCCCCCTCCTCCCTCGCTTCCCCCACCATTTCCTCTTTCCTTAAACGGAATCATCACAGTATTGCCATTTCCGTAAATGGTCCAGCCCAGCAGCGTTCAGAAAGATGTGGACTGAAAACGTTACTGATGTTGAGCTATTATCTGCCGAGCCGAAACAAGCAGGTCATTCTTAAAGAACTCGTAACTACCTAAGAGCATCAGGGACGTCACAACCCTAATGTCGTTTAAAAGCAAGATACGCCGACTCAATATAAGTGAACTTTTAGATGATGGCTGCGCAGGCTGTAGCCTTTGTTCATTTTGACTTCTGTATATTTTTACTATAAATCTCGTAATTAGATAACTATAGATATTTTACCTACTACAGTATATAGTTTTTAGTTTGTATTTCTCCCCTAATTGGTGTCCCCAAATTAGTAAGGGATTCTTTTTTCCCTGGCTAGATGGCTTTTGACACTTTAATAAAGTTTCTATCTATCTATCTATCTATCTAGTTTCGGATTACTCTGGAATCACCGCGCCAGACGTAGTTTGAACACATTTTGTTGCAAGGACACTTCGGAGACAAGAGCTGAGGAGATTTCAATGACGACATCCCACCTTAAGTGGCATATTTTTTCAACTCTACCTATAAAGTTAAATTAGTGTTTCGAAGCGCTGTGCTTAGGAATTCGCTGTGCAAGCTAGGAATTCGTGCTCGCCCAAGTATAAGTTACCTCAAACATGACGTCATCGGTTATGACTTGATATTCTCCTTTTTGACTATCTAGGTATGTGGTGGTGAAGCTGAATTCCATCAGCATAAGCCAAACGACGAAATAATAACCTAAAAAATGAAGAAAGTTCTCTTTACAATGACTATGTGAGGAATTACATATTGCTTTCAGATCTCTTTCAGACATTACTGCATTGCACTGCATTGCATTGCATCTTAAAATAATAGTTAATTACCTAAGGCAGGAAACCACCAAAGGACTTAAAATCAACTTAAATGTGTCAAGGATGGCGACGAGTGAGGGGATTCGAGTGGTACAAACTCGTCCAGAACGTGTCTGGAATATCAAGCTTATTTTCTGCAGTAAATAAATATTATTATTATTCATGAATTCCTTTATTTTGTGTCATTTAGTGTTCTCCACGCTATGGAAGATTCCAAGACCTCAATGAGTGAAAGGGAAAGTAGAAATTTTATTTTCGTTAAATATGAATTATCTGGCTTAAAAGCAACTTTTCCCAGTGTCAATGTCAAATATTTCTCTACCGCAAATTACGATCTCATGATTCCTCAAAGCCTGATGTCCACATGCATTTAATCAACCAGCCTGACAACTTTTAGCAAATAGGTAGATATGCACATATGTTGTGTTTCCTCTGTCGCAAGCTCCTTAGAAAGAAAGTCAAGATTATAGTATAAATACGAAAAAGTCATTTTTAACGAACATACTCAGTCTGTAACCGCTACATGTAAAAACTGTCAAAATTGGGGTTTTCGAGGTAAGCAGTTTATTTAGCAATTTTTAGGCCGATTTTTTTTTGTCTGACAGCCTATGTTGTTCTGTCCTTAGAAACACTGAACATTTTCCTCGCTCGCAGACTTAATGGACTTGGATAACTGATAAGAACGAGCTAACCATGTTGCACAAAAAAATAGGATGTCACATTGAAAGACGAAGAGAAAATTTGAACTCAATGTGTTAGAAATAAATTTTCAACTTAAACTTCTAAAAAGGTCGTTAAATTCAGCGTGGAACGTCCGTTTCAACAACAAGCAGAGTTTTGATGAAAAATCTTAATTTCATCTATACATGGTACACGTTAATTTAAACGTAAATTTAAAACTAGGTTGAACCAAAATATTTCTCTCTGGCTTTCTTCCAAAGAGGAATCGTTTTGCAAGGCATTTAAGTATTCCATCTCGAATTTGCATAATTATTTCTGCCTCAGGCCCGGTTTAAATGTCGCATTTTACATGCGCTGAATCAACTACTAATTTTAGTCGACTCGAATGAATACGTTCGGCTGATTTGATTTAAACGTCGCATTTTTTGCCCAATAAAATTGCTGAGCGCGAGCGACGTGTTTTAAATTCCCATTCGAGCAAACATAAATTATTTAACATAATAGGAATTCGATTCGGCACATGTAAAATACGGCGTTTAAATCAACTCTCGAACTTCAGTCGTATATTCGATTGGATCAGTCGAATATTAGACTGACTCGCATTGAATTGAAGTATGTCGCATTTAATTGATTTAGACGTCGCATTTTACTTGCACTTAATTCGGCAATTCGATTCGGCGCATGTAAAATGCGAAGTTTAAACCGGGCCTTAAATATCAACTGCCGAAATGTCGCATCTTTCCAAATTCTGTTCGCCGCTTCCTTCCAGTTCAACGCTTTTGCGATATCAGGCCCGGGGTTTTCGAAAGGTGGTATCTACCCGATAAATTACTATCCAGTGGATACCGTGGTTTGTTTTGTTTAATAACACTTATCCACTGGAGAGCGATTTTTCAGGTGGATAGCGTTATCCAGTCTTCGAACAACTTTTCATGTACTAAAAGAAAACCGAGAAAATAATGTGTTTCCTCTGACTAAAATTTTATGCGAACTGGAAATAGTTTGCAAAATCTTAGGCGCCTGTCGGTGAAACCGCACACAAATCAAACCATTGAAAATGAAATGAAGAATGAAGTCGCCTCTCGTTAAGAGTTTTCAAAGAATGGTTATATCGCGATACAAAATCAAAAATGCGATTTTGAGATTATATTTGCGACTAAAGCTTTGTTACAAAAGCTCGACTTCGAGACAGAATGAACGTTATGTTCTTGGTTATATTAGTATCCTACAACCAACCTTGGTAAAATTCCTTGAAAATAGATGAAAGTAGCTGATAATTTTCCATCTGGCCCGCAAAAACCTGGACAATCCGCTACACTTAACTATCAAAATTAAACCAAGATAAAGCTGTTTACATTCACAGTTTGTGGAGTGTAACTTTATCACAGAATCCCTACGCGACGGCAAGACCTTGAAAGTTGTCCTTTGTACACAATTTTGCCCTTTATGTGATAAACAAGTAATCGCAAGTGCCCTCGGGCAATTAAGGATTAATTTCACTTGTATTTTCAAAGTTTTCCAAATTGCCCACGTCGCTTCGATTTCGCGACTCGGGCAATTTTGTAAAAACTTTGAAAATACTCGTGAAATTAATCCTTAATTGCCCTCGGCCCCATGCGATTACATATACTAAATTTGCTTCATAAAGAATTATCACTGCCAATTTGAGGTCTGTAGCGATAACATGATTTGAAAACATGTTCTGAATTCCTACGCTAAACTATCATTTGGGTGACAAGTTGCTGTTGTTGTCCGCGTTGTTGTCGTTTTAATTTGCTGCCTGTGAGCATTTCTTTCACGAATTGGGCTCGCAAGGGGTCGACCAAAACTTCCGGTTTGAATTCTCAAAACCTTTCGGAAGCTAATACAACAGTATTTTCAAGTATGCTCCGAAGAATGAAAAGGAAAGTCTCGCGAAGCATGCTTGAGGTTTCGAAAATATATCACCGCGAAATTTTGCGTTAAATGGTTTCGGAATAAAATGATATTTTTTTGTGAAGTATATATATGAAAAAATTCATGTTTGAACTGCGGTTTGCGGTTCATAAATGCTCGGATTTTTGAAAACTTTTCGTAGGAGATTTCGAAATCATTTTCTCCGGTTTTGAAAGTACCGTAATTTTTGGTTGAATGGAAAGGACTCAAAGTGGCCCTGCCAGAAACCTGTATTGTGAAATTAGAACGTGTTTGGTGACAAAAGCTTTTCGTGGTTAATGCGTTTCGTGTTAATCGTGTTCTCATTTCCTATTGACAAAACAGAGACTGAAAGGAAAACTCAGCGTGACAGGTTACAAGAATCAAGCGAATCACCTGTTTCTAGTCAATAAAACGAAAAACTCAACAGAAATATTCTGGGCTTTGTTTTGTAGTGAAATAAAGGGTAACTATCGGCCTTGAGATGATCGTTTGTGAGAGGGTTTCATTATCCAGCATTACACGAATTTCCCGCAGCGTAATCCCCAAAGCCTTGCGAATCAATGGAACAAAGCCATAATATTTAAAATCTCTTGATTAGAAAAAGAGAGAGAATCGTTTCTTATGCTGGTTCGTATAAATTAATACTAAATTTGATTGCATCCTCAGTATGATAATGGTGATGGCATACGTTGATACATTATAGAAATGGCACCCTCAAAATTGCGCTCTCTACCCTTACGAAATATGCTAAAATGTCAGGTTTCTTCCCAAACCCCTTTGCCGCTGTTTACTGGGTGTGGGGGACAAAAAGACGACCAAGTCATTTTTTAGGCTACACTTTAAAGGTAGAGTGGCAAGATCACTTAATCTATTTAACAAATAAAGAAGCCTCGACTGTGGTCTGTTCTGTTGTAAAGCACCCAGGAAGCTGTAGAGCACGAAAGAAGTGTAGGGGAAAACACGAGACGCAGTCGAGTGTTTTTCCCCACTTCTTGATTGCTCTACCGCTTCCTAAGTGCTTTACAACTGAACAGAGCACAGTCAAGGCTTCTTTATTTGTTTTATGATAAAGAATTCTATAATTTCCCTACGCATTCGCTGAATTTTCAAACCAAATTTTATTTTCCAAAGGAGTAAAAGTGGCGTCAGCTGTCTACTAATCTCTGACGAGGCACGCTAAAATAAACCAATCACAAATCTTGATAGAATTGTTCAAATAATTTGATTGGCGACAGCTGTCAATCACAAACTGGACTTCGGCTAACCTTTCAAGCCCTTTCGCGTTGCTCGGCTTTCGAGAGAAGAAGGATGCCTTCAAAGTTCGTTTTTCAGTTTTAGTTTAAACCGTTTAAATAGGACGGAAAACCAGGTCAAGGTTGCTAGTCCAGAGGAATCTGGCCGCACTGTGACTCACGAAAACGTGTACTTTTCCGATGGAAATTACGAAAGAAAGCTCAAAGCTTACTTATGAAAATGCCAAATGCTGAGTATTATTTGAAAGATTCTACAGTTTCTTTTACCTGCTTGCTCGTCGGGTAAGCGATGATACGGAATTGTTGAAGTTCAATTCGTTGAGATGACCGGGGCCGCCGCTAGTAAGCAAGCGAGCGTTACTACAGTGCACTGCATGTAAGTGTTGTTTGAGCATTTTTACAAAAATAAAGCTTTTCATTGTAAACAGAGATAGCTGAATGGTATTCTCTGTCGTTGCTTTACTTCTTCAGTATATTTTCTGCCTACGTAATATATTCTGATGTCTTTCATCGAAGAATTCGCTAGGTTAAGAATTTGTTTATTTGGCTACGTGTTTTGTCGGAACCTAGCAAAACGTGTTATTTGCATAAGTTTTTACCCTACTGTTATCAACGATGGTCTCCATGAGCCATATTTACTGCTGACAAATAGCTCGTTTATATTGACTTTGTCTGAGTCGCACAGGGGATGTTTAATTTGGGTCAAATTAATCGAAATCCCGACGCAAAAATTTGAAAGCCAGCTAAATGTCATCAACCCGTTCCCTAATCTCTGATAAAGCACGCTGTTTCAGCCAATCAGAGCGCGCGTTGTATGGAAACTTTATTATAAATAAGCATAAAGTCCGGTGAAAAAAGAATAAAAATTGAATTAAAAAAGACAAATAAATAATTAAGCTTCAAGAAAAGTTTAAAAAAGAGTATTAAATACAAAGGTTCTAATTTTAAAACTCATTATATTCATCCAAATATTATTTTTTGGGAAAAGGAAGTAAAACGGGCATTGAGTAGAATACATTTGAGAAACCATTCAAGGATTATTTAGACCCACCTGGCTCACAGCCAAATAACTCCATCCTCACTGCAAAGTTGTTATGAGATGATGTTTCCATGATCATAATGGTAGTTACCACAGTGGGAAGAGGCACCTCGTTTCGTTGAATGGTGTTACTGTCCTTGTTTCCCGTAAACATCTACCAAAATAAGAAGCAAAAATTTGTAAAGGCTCTCATTATTTCTTTAATTGTCGACTTCATGATCATGATAGAGGTAATTTATACTCCACTTTGTGTAGAAACTTGCCAAATTGTGAAAGCTTGGTTTTAATTTACTTTTTATCGCTAGAACTGGGGCTTTTAATCATCATTATTATATTAGGTTCAAACATCAATACAAGTTCCGTTACACATTTTGCAACGTACCGCATTGTGCTATGTGCAACATTGTTTTAAGGTTTTAGATTAGGTGCTATTGTGCACCTGTACACGAAATCTTAAAGAGGATGAAAAGCCAAAGCGTCAAGATATTCAATGTTGAAAGGACCACAAACAACGTCCCTGAATTACTCAAAGATGTTGACAGGAAGTTGCGAGAGAATTCGTTTTGTTTCTCTCCTAACTGGTTGTTAGTGTGAAGAGTTTGTGTACCACCCCATCTCGTTGTTCACCCCGTTCCTTCGGGACGTAGAGGCAATTAAAAAACGGCAAAACCCCTCATTATCGTTTTATAATGACCGCGCCACGTGAAGTAAACTGAGGATATATCAACACAGGCATAGACCACCACATCAAACATGCAGTAAGATTCTTCGCGTCTGAATAAAATGCAAGCTTGCACGTTCACGTAAAGGGATTGCTAACAGGTTAAACGATAGCGCTAGAATTTCCATCTGGATTAATTTAGAAAGCAATTGTGACTTAAGGGTAATTAATCTTGACAAGTTTGGCAAAGACAATACAATAACAAGAATACTCTATTCGCCGCAAAAATACGGTTTGTGGAGAATTGGCTTGCACCAGGCGTGAAAACCAGCAGGTCAACCAGATTTGGGAGTAAAATAAATATACAAACAAGAACTGAAATATCACTGCTTTGGACAAAAACCGAGCTAACATGTGATTTATCACCAATCCAACACAAACATCTAAATGCTTGTAAAATTGAAGCGTTCTATCCACAGGTTAAAGGTGTTTTTTATCATTTCCGTGTCACCTATAAACATGCAAACACATCGTGTATTACTCACGGTACGATTCTCGCAGTGGGGTAGGTTTAACACCCGTCCAAAAAGAATATTTTTTTAAACTGCAAATAACGGCCAAACGCTGAATCTTAACGCAATTTTTTCCGCTTGCTGGCATATCTTACAAGCAACCACAATGTTTGAGTCACCTCGAGATGACCTCAGTAAAACAAAAACGGCTAATTTCGCAGTTCCTGGCGTTAAGACAGTTTCATCTATTAAAACCACGCGATTCCAACCGGATTATTTCATAAATTTAAATCTATAAATACATTAAGCAGCATCGCGTAAATTTCTGGATTCGTCTCGATATTTTGTAGATTTTTTTTTTAAGTTCAACAAAAATCTAGCATGCCTATTTTCTTCTAGCTTCCTTTTTCTGGAATTCAATCAATCAGTGAGGCGAATATAATTACACCACAGCCACACGACAGACGAAACAATGCAAAATTCATTTGTCTATCTCTTTTCGCAGTGTTACTCTTTCAGAAACCTTATCACGCGCACAGAACGGGCGGATTTTTAAATTAAAACATAAGAAAATTATATTTCATAAACTTTCAGAGTTCAAATGACGAGGTTCCATGTAGCTTGTCTTACGATTTTTCACGCAAGAACATGATTTGTAAAAAAGCAAACGAAGGCAGGCTTTCTGTGAAGTGCATTAAATATTAAATCTGTTGCGGTGTTAGTGAGAGTTTCCATTGTGTTGAATGAAACCAAGTAGCCTTCGAGCGCTTTAAATGTATAGAAAACACTGCCTATAAGTGTACTTCGGCACGAGTCAAAAGGCATGGTAATCAAAAATCGAACAAAAGGTGACAAAAATTCGCCCAGTTTAAGTAGTATATTGAGCCACCACTACATAAACCTCTAAGTCTTGGGCTCCTAGTTAACTGTGTAAACATCAGAGACGTTCCTAATCCTATTAAATCTGATAAACAAAGAGAGATAAAAATCACATTTTTGGATAACTATTCAATTTGCAGCAAAACCAAAATACCAAGCAAATTATCAACCTGCCACACTCCTCCAACCGGTGAATTAGTATCGACGATTTTATTACATAATAAACTGGAAGAATACAGCGCTGACGTTTTGGATAATTTTTTGTTACAACAACATGGAGATGATGGATTGAACTGCCTGTCGGTTAACAGTACAGCGCGAAATCAACACAGCCAAACATGAACCTAATCCCTATTGTCAATCTGAGACAGAAGATTTTCGATGTTACTGCTTCACTTACCTGAAGATTACCTTCCAGGTCTTTAAAATACGAGTAATCTCCGCCGTTCGAATACATCACCATATACTGCTGCATCCACTCAGGGACCGCGGGATCGCCGTATCCTTGTGTGGCGATAGCAGTTATCACCATTTTCTTTCCCAATTCCACTTTAATCCAACCGTTTTTCTGGTTGGGATCGGCTCTGTAGCCGGGCGGCCAGCTAAATAGGTTGAGACGGGCGCGCTGTGCTCCAAACGTTGAGAAGTCATTTTCGTAGACCGATTGGGCTGTGATTTGTACGTTCTGAATCTCTCTGCTCGCCAAACCGAGAGGCCTGCGACAATTCGCTGCAAAAAATGTAAAAGTGCGGCTACTCGTTAGTCTGATATGATAGCCAGATTATAAATTAAGTCAGCGTAATTATGCGTTTATGTTGTTGATAAGCAACCTGTTATATTTGCCAAGTAAGACGAGGCTTCGGGAGGCTGCTGTGGCCCACTTTCTTCGACAACCAAGCACAAAATCACTGCCCCAACGAGAAATCTCATATTGTGAATAAATCATTCAAAGTTACGCTTCGAAGTCTTGACCAAAACAATGACGAGAAATCGCGGTAAGAGTGAAAACTTAAACTTGAGTCATATAACACCTTATGCATGCTGTCGACTGCGTGGATTTCCCGCCCCACGCATCAAAATTAGCACTTAAAAGTTATCATGTTAGTATTGCATATGCACTTCGCTGTTACAAAAACCCGCTGACCAAGTCTAAAAAAAAACATCTGCCAACATCAAAGCTCTTAGGGTGGACATGCGCAGGTTAAACAGATTATCTTAATCAACGTGAGTCACGGTTATGACAATGTAGCGGAGGCCGGGAATGTGGGTGTCTCTAAGCCAAAACCAAACCACAAAAAAGATGAATTACAAACCAGATGCCGCCACTGAGCAGAATTCGTCTAAATATCTCAATTGTTTGGCAAACATTTATTTAATTAATAATAATCCATAGTGCTGGTATTTCAACCAATGGAAAAATAAAGGTTGTAGTTTATTGATTTTCTCAGAACGTTTAATATTGTAAAATTGAACACCTGCTGGTTCAGGTCAATTGAAAGAGAGCTAAGACAGCATCCAACACAAAACAAAGCATCGGTTAGCCGCAGGGAAGGAGCTCGGGCAGCGACAAGAATTTAGCCACAAATGACGGCGTTTAGTTTCGAATTGCGAAACTTAATCTGAACACAGAGTGCAGGGTGCAGGCACACTCTATTTTCTGCCCGGGTATTTGTGCGGGATGTACAGTACAGCACGAGGTGAATATATTATATGGCCACAAGAAACATTCTAGATTGAAATAAAATTGGGATGTCTTCCAGTCACTACGGGATAGTAGACTATTGACAAATTCGTGACTCCGATTTCTGTCTGGCTGTCAAGTACACGTCAATGTGGTAATTTAAAGAAGATGCTGGAAAGATCTGCCACAAAGCCACTGAAGGTATGACAGTGCTGTTTCTATGAAAGCGCGGCGAGTAGCCTTGTAACCGAAATGAAATACTGTAACCCAATCGTGAGAATATAACAGAGATATGAAGCTTAGTTCGGAAGAATGGAGAAATTGGCAATCATATTCACGCGATTTTTCAACTTTGCTAGAGGAAAACTATATATACAAGATCTAATCTTCGCAATTAGAATACTAATGCAATTGGGTTTGTCAAAATATATATATCATAATTTAAAAGTTTACATATGACGGGCGCTCTGAGGGGCTGAAACAGCGTGCTTCATCAGAGAACAGATGCACAGGTCGATGACTGTAAGGTAGCTTTTAAATCTTTGTTTTAGAACTTTGACAAATTTGACGCAAATTAAACGTTCCCTGTAACTCAGACAAACGCAGTCGAAACGAGCTTTTTGTCTGCAATAAACATGGCTGCACGGAGGTCATTGCTAACAACAGTAGTGTTAAAAATGTAATAAAAAAAACATTTTTTTTTGCTAGATTCCAACCGACAAACGATCATCAGCAATAAACAAATCCTGAACCTAGCGAATGCTTCGATTAAAGATATTTTATGTATCTAGTTCCTCACACTCAAATTCAACATATACTGCATTATCCATATGGGTGTTGCTTTGGCTGAGCTCTGTTGGCTGGGTATTGAAACTCAGATGTGGCCGTTTAATTTAATAGCAAGCGTAGAAAGCTTAAATTACAAACATACCAAAGTACGTATTAACCTGGGGCGGAGGGAGGGAAAATTACCTTTACTTGCCGAGAATGCTGTGTTTAAGAGATTGTGGACCATATTTAGCAATATCCTTATCCTGGATGACAGAAACTCCCCCAACCAAGAACTGGGTCTAATTACGTCACAAGCTACATAAAATAATTATTTTGGTAAAATTAATTCCCTATACTTGCTACGAAAGCAGAAATTAGACTATACATTTAAAACAACGGCAGAAAGCACTGATTGAGCTGTCTCTGTTTATGATGTGTACCTGTTTTGTAACAAGAAGTTGAAACAACTTATAACCGCGCTTTTTATAAGTCCTTTGCGCTCACAAGAACAATACGCGATATCTAACCACTTAAGTGGAAACTCGGTCATATTCCAGAACAGTCACTGACAAATTACTTTGCACTACTTAAGGTTTGGTAAAGTAGTCAGTTGAGTCACACAATCCGAGTTTACGCTATCCAAGCTATCTTTGTGCGAACGTTCGGCTCGTGAAACGTGGCATAGCTACCGCCGTCAGTAGGGACCTTAAGCACCGACGACTGACGACGACGAGCCCAGGGGACGACGACCGGAAGTAAAATTTCCCCTTACAGCGCTACTGCACACGCTCGACTAGTTTGCCGTCCTGGGCAAACGTGAGTATGTATCTCTGTATTTACGTAGTGTTTGAGGCAGGAAATTTTTTTCAAACTGTTGAAATGAAAGACATTTATTTTAACCTCTAAGCTTTGCATCAACTAGATTTTACAGCGAGTTTTGTGTAGAAATGGTTTGTAATAATATTCAGTTTTGTCGATTTGTCCCTGTGGAACTTGCTTGTCACCGAAAATAGAAAATTAAAGGAATTCAGAAATTCAAAGATGACTCTGTACTTTATTTTCTTCTGGTTGCTATAAACATTTAGGCTTTCGCTTGTGTTTTTAGGACAGAATTTTATACCGTCAAAGTCGTTTTAGATTATATCGGGCCGAAAATTCTGTATCATTCAAATCATTCTTCTTTTCGAGTGAAAACCTGTCATGTTCTTCGCATGAGAAATCGGGATTTTTCGGCATAAATGCTTGATGTAAGATTGAAAATTAGTTGTCATCGATAGCTCAAAAGAAACTGGTCTTGAAGCTCCTAAAAGGAAGACATAACATAAGTTTTCGATAGTTTTAGGTTGATGTTTGCAGGGTTTCGGCTCTGTTTACATGCACTCGCACGCCGTGGACGACTTCCTCGACCTAGTCCTAGAGCAGTTTTGCTCGTCGTCGTCGTCCCATTCGTCGTCGGTGTCCCTATTTACTGTTATACAACGACTGAGTTTCATTACGCGAAACGTAACTCTCGTCTTTCAGCATATGGAGGTGTTATGTTATAAAGGGTTTGTATTGGGAAAAACGTCAATAGACATTTTAGCCTAAATTTTAATAAAAATTGTAAAAAAAAATAACTGACCTCAATGTCTTGTTGTATTTTCTATTATCATCTTGCTTTTCAGCGCAATCCGAAGCCTTTTTAAGCGATTTATCGCTTTTTTAGTTTCCTCTCGTAAGAAGAGCAAAAGTTACACACTCGATTCTGAAGTGACTCCTGCTCGAAGCGAAAAAAAAAAGAGACACTGAAAGCATGCCAGCCGCCCCAACTCCTCCACAGAATCATAGTACAGGGTTAAGCACTCCGTTTCCAAGCCAAATTCATCTCCACAGCGCACGCTACAAAGATCTGGATTTTTAGTACATTGACGTTTCAATAGCTTTTAATGAATAAACATCATAAGTTGCGTGATTCCACATTTGGCCGAATGGGAGCTTGGGTCTGGTCACCGAAATACGTCAGTAAGTCTTAAACGACTAACTAAAAACAGAAATTAGCGTGACTCGCGTCGCATCCCATGAATGACATAATTGCTTTTTATGTATTCAACGCTCGCTTCAAATCAAGCGCTTCAATAATACAAAAAGGCAATATATTTTGCACTAAATAAAGAGTAAAATATTCGTATCATTTTCACTACATTGAAGTTTCACCAGCTTTTAAGGGATAAACATCATAATTTTCTCGCTCTGTAGTCAGCGTTTCTGATTACATCCCATGCATAGCGTGAGTTTAGCGTGATTTGTAATCAGAGATTTTGTTTACCTCGAAGGAAAAAATACCTGAAAGAGGTGTTTTCATTGACCTTTCAAACGAATATAAATTTACAAATTTTTCGACATGAAACGCAGTGCACATTCTAAAGCAGTCCTTGATTATTCATGGTTACTGTAGACACCACATCTCTTCATCAACACAAACTATATTACTGGACGATCGCTCTTATTTGTCAGATAGTGAAAACGAACAGTACAAGTTGCGTGATTCAAAGTACCGATAAGGACTTGGCCGAGTGGAAGTCTGCGTCTGGCCACCGACAAAACAAAAAAAACATACAAAACAATAATAAACAACGTCCAGAGCAAGGACCGCTCTCGGCCTTAGGCTGCGCGGTTAAAAATGCTAAAACCGCACTTACATGCAGTGCTTGTTTGTTACCTAGCGATGTGAGTGTTGCAAGCGTGGCCATAAGTTGTTCTTGTGGTGGATCAATTTAAA
>CM042750.1:30034546-30064957 GCA_022496165.2 Catalaphyllia jardinei | reverse complement strand
CAATACTGAGCCTCGACTTGGTGTCAGGCTTAATTACATAACCTATGTGTTTGTATCTTAACAGTGAGCTCCGCTCATTTCAGCGAAGTGAACCTCAAACATTTCGTATCAACACTAAACTGGTGACTGATGAGTTGAAAGTTTACTCTGATATTCTCTCCTCCTCTTAGAGTAGTACCGGTGGGAACAGTCTAGTCTTTCCAACTTTGACGCCAGTAGCTCCTTTCAAAGACAACTCAGCATTTTGAAATGTCATCCGAAACTCGTCAAGAACGCACAATTGACTATAACGAAAACCCTCAGACATAAATATCTACATACCTGGCTTAAAAGAATAGAGTACAATAGACCGTCAACAATTTCAAGAAAATGAATAACACATAAAATGTTAGAAGGAATTGTCAATTGAAAGTTACTTTCAACAGTTACAAATCCTGATCATGGAAGAAGCCTAACAAGGCTTTGATTAAGGTTTCATGGGGAATACGAAGATAGAGGAGCATCCACAGCGGCAGTTAGAAGAGCGAACATGCTTAGAATCCCAAGATATTTGCATACAACACAAATAGCATTTGTTCGTGTCTTGCCACGGATAATTTACCATAAGAAGCCAGCTACATTCCCATATTTCGAACATGCATGCAATATACGTAAGACTTACGAAGTCGAAAAGTTCTATGTGCTTATTACGTTTTCTCCATCGTTCTTGTCTATTTCCCCCAATAGATCCATGCAAAATTGGATTCTTTATTTTAAAAAAATATTTAACAAACGGTATTGTTTTCATAAGTCGGCAAGCGTTTTACTGCAATTATTTGAGTCCTGGATGAGAACATAGAATCATTTCCAATTACAGATTGGAAACCGACGGCAAGTATGAAACAATTTTTATATCAGACTGGAATCAGGGCGGAAAGCATACTAGACTGGTTACAGATATTGTCTATGTCAAGTATCATGTGATTTCAAGTGCGACGAAATTTAAAACAACGAAATAAAACTAATGAGAATCGAAAAAAAAAATCGAAACGTGGTTGATTGTTTTCGACCTTTTTGTCACTATTCTCTAGCCTGGGGAGCCGTCGACTTTTAATGAAGGAAAAGGTATTTTTGGTACCGTAGAATTCCCAGAATCCTGGAATTCACATTTGCGTCTAAATCATAGAAAGTTACCTCCTCTTGCAAGTTTGACTGTAGAGTGTAATTGTAAATGTTCAATTTTCTTAAATCGTTGTAGCTTTGTTAAAGAAGTAAGTCATTCTAACCTTGTTCCTCATCAACATTATGGGTACAGACCGGTATCAAGAACAACACGACCAACCACATCTCCATCATCCAAGGTCACTTACAAGGCATTACGTGTGACCACTAACACAGAAAATAAAATCCACTTGTGGAGAACACGGTCATAAATGACCTCCGGCAAATTAACAGTCGAGTCAAATTAAAAATTAAAACTAAAAAATTAACACAAAATAACAGTCTTGTTACTGAGTAACAATCAGAAACAAGAATGCGAATTGACCACATTACAGCCGGATGCTCTTTTAACTTCTGTGAGGCAACCAAAGTTACTGTTAAAATTATTAAACTGTACGTAGACAACATTGAGCCATCGAATGTCAACGCGTCTTGACAATAAAGACCATTTTTTCTTGCAAATTGCTGTCCGAGTCAAGGCAATATCCCACTAATGAAATTATTTTCATCACCTCTATGATAACAAAAAGCCATTGTCTTTATCATCTGAAATTGAATGAGGCCCCGTCTATACATTCTACGACGGAGTAATTTGAAAACGCAGCTTTAGATCTATGGCTAGGCCTACCGTCCACACTAATCCGTTGGGAAAAACGAAGCTTCTGGAAAACGCTCTTCAAACCGGAAGAATTTGTAAACTCCGGCGTTTCGTTTTCCCTGTGGACGTAAAACATTCAGTTTTTTAGAAACCGATGACACCAAGATACTCATGAAATTTCCCTGTTCGAGGTTTTCCTCAAACACAAATCCAAATTACCGTTCTTGTTCCGGCGGTTTCATTTTGTTTTTGTGTCTTTTCTGTTCCGTATGTTAATGTATTTTTTGAGCTATATAGGAAATAATTCATATTTGTACTGCGGTTGTAGGTGAAAGTGAAGAGTGATCATCGCAGTAAATTTTCCAATTTAGGCAATTGGAAAAAGAAGCCTGAAAAAAAATCAGGGCTTCAACGGGATTCGAACCCGTGACCTCCGCGATACCGGTGCGATGCTCTACCAACTGAGCTATGAAGCTCTGATTTTTTTCAGGCTTCTTCTTTCCAATTGCTTAAATTGGAAAATTTACTGCGATGATCACTCTTCATTTTCATCTACAACAGCAGTACAAATACGAATTATTTCCTATATCGCTCACATCACTTCACTGCACGGGAAAATATGAACCTCGCTCCCAATATGTGGCTTCATAGCTCAGTTGGTAGAGCATCGCACCGGTATCGCGGAGGTCGCGGGTTCGAATGCCGTTTTAGCCGTGATTTTATTCAGGCTTCTTCTTTCCAATTGCTTAACTTGGAAAATTTGCTGCAACGATCACCCTTCCTTTTAATGTATTTTGTCACATTCTGCATGCTTTTTTCTCGCCTCATATTTGCATTTCGTACCGTACGTTTACGAAAAACACTTGATGTGTTTTCAGCGTGAAAACGCCGTTTCCAATTAAATTTCCCCGCCGTCGTGTGAACGGGGGCCCGAAACCTACTCGCACTTTTAATGAGGCTTAATTAGATACATTCTAAATATGCACAACAAAGTAAATATTGCATGAGCTTGACTGGGCGATTTCCATTCGACAAAGGCAAACGAAACAGCAATTTGTGGAATTGACGGAAAAGAGGACAACCCTGCAAAACATCCTCAAATTGTTCATTTGTTGAAAAACTGGTACCGGGAGTTTTCGTCCAGAATTTTCGGCTGCCGTTTTTCTGAAATTCAACAATTCTCGCGTTTTCCAGAAGATTTTCGAGGAGATTGCCGAACCGTCTGTTTCTGTTTCGAAGGCTCCATGATTTCCAGTCGAATGTTATCTTTCAGTCGAATCATTTCTTAAGTTTGTGTTCTGTACGCGTCGCTAACAGCGGGATAATACTTACAAGGTATCGCCAGAAGCAACCCATCACAAGAAACTATGGAAACATCTACCATCTTCACAAGCATGTAAACACGGTGGGAAAAAGGTTCAGCTAATCGCATTTGCAACACACATTTTAAAATCAGTATTTTTTTTGCTACAAATATTAGCATATCACGTTCCCGTGTGTTTTATTTTCACAGACAAATGAGTTCAGAAAATAGTTTTTGATAGACGGATGTTTTGGATGGAAAATTTTTTGAGCCAGAGTAAAAGTTGCATTGATGTCAAATTATTTGAGATTTTCAGCATACATACGAAGCTCTATGGGTATTTTTATCAAAAAACCTCTCAAGATAAAACAGTGCGTGATCGTTTTCACTTTTTTAGCCATTTAGATAGGTCCCAGTAAACAACCTGAAGCCATGCGAATGACCTTTTCTTGTACTTTTTAGTTACCCACTTCTGTTCGGCACGCGCGTAGTACACGGTAGAACACTTCTGTTGTGCAGAGTAGTGCCACAGCATAGAAATACCACCAAAACCTGTAAGCAGGTTTATGCGTATTATTTCGATTAATATCAGTAATTTATTATATGGCTTACAATCAGATGCGAAGTTATTGTCAAATAACACCCTTATTTACCTATACCTTGAGCAATTTCCTCGAACTTATCTTGAACGGAAGATCTAAACGTTTAGCATTTCCTTTACGGATGTTGGTTCACATACCATTATTTTCGCACTGTGAGCATACACTCTTTTTTATATAAGAATATATTTTACAAGAATATCGAGGCTGCAATTTGCGAAATTTAAAGAATATTTTAAGAATTAACCGTATAAAATTATTCCCTTCTCTGAAGGGCGAAACTAGCCAAAGAAAAGAAAAAACCTGCTCTAGCTATAACAAAATGTTCAACGCTAGTGACGGTCCGATGAACGGTATATGTAATACCTATGTACAGTTTTCAGCACAAAAGACATAAATAGATACCAAACACTTGTAATTGACACCCCAATAAATTCTAAAACAGAAATGTCATAAGCTATAATTTAAGAATAAAACAAGAATATTTTCAGCCTAAAATCGGCAGAAAAATAAGAATATTCAGCCTGGGCCGGAAAAACAACATTCTTATTCAAAAAAAAGAGTGTAGTCTATAGAAGCAAGCACGTATTATACACTATTTGATTTATCTTGATCTACTTTGATTTTACCACAATTTACCCTGCGTTACCTTTGAGCTATGTACTACGAGGTTCAATCTACAATGAACAAGACAAGAGAGTTCCAGATCTTTGAGAGTCCTAGTTGATTTACTGTCCGGCCGACGACAAATGACGACCCGGTATCTTTGGCATTGAGTAATGAGTGCCGTGCAGCGATCCTGTGCTCTTCCGAGCTTTCCCCAAGACAAGTCCGTCTATCGTTATCCCTGCAGCTCCCAAGCTTATTGTCCATATCCTTCTCTAACCACACCGAAAACTTATTGTTACGGTAGAAAGAAGGCCTCGTTTCGGTTGTAAGGAGTGAGCTCAGGTACATGTATTCTCTAGTACTGGGGTTTGACCGAGGATGGCGCACATACTTGACAGCTCGTCCAGTTCGAATTTTTCGGTTGTCCGAATAAGAAGCCTAAAACTGGACGTTCACTCAAGAATAGAGCAATTCAAATCACTCAGTTATTATTGCAACATATGACCATTTTTTCGCTTTTGCTTTCTTTTGCTTGCTTTCACAAATAATTTGCAAAATTATCAAATCAGATTTGACGATTGCATATCAAAGTGCCCATTCTTGCACATAGAGATTGACACCTTTCCCCCTTTTATATACACGTTGTCTAAACGTTCTGCACCGAGAAAGGGAGAAGAAAAAAGAACCTGGAAACTGATTACAAGTATTTACGTTCCTGACAATTGCCTCCCATGAGGAAAGACATAAAACGTTCACTTTAAAGAAAAAATGCTTTCAATGTGCTTTCACTGAATTCCCAGGTTAGTATTGTCAAAGCGAAAGTCACAGAGAAATGATGGTTAACCAGTTTACAAAGCAACTGAAAACAAATCATTTAAATTTGCCACTGCCGGTCGGATACGTTCCTTGATTGCAACGCCCAACCTTTCTAATTTCATATAAATTTCATATAAATAGCCCAAAATTAACTCACGTCTTTAGAATTGGATTTCAATATTCCGCACCGTGGGAAAATGACCTTATGTTCATAATCCAGAAATTTACATTTGCATCAAAGTGCAGGTCTTGAGCTCTAAATAACTTTGTTATTTATGAGGTTTGAAAAAAGCCTTGATACAGTGGAACACGTTTTAAACTTTACAAAGCGTGTAGCTATATTGTCTTAGCATTTACTTCAGTACTAACAAAGAGCTAATGACTTTTTGTTCCCCCCAAAAAAACTAGAAAACAAAGGAAAACAAATTTTGATAATTTCACATCAGCTAAGCGACTCCAACCTATTATCAATGTTCCTAGAAAAATCGGGAAGACACTTCTTTGAAACTGGGTTGATTTTAAATAAGCTTTAAATAGGTATCGTATTTCTATTAAGAATAAATTTTTTTGAAGAAGACCCTGCTCGGAGGGCACGCAATTCTGGGGAATGAACTTTAGGCCTTAAATACTTTGGTGATTTTTTTCCAAAACTTTAATGATTTCTACAGATTCCACTTACTGAACATGAAATTTTAAACGAAATGTCCAGATCTAATTCTGCGGAAATAATATTTAGCTTTTCCTTCCTTAGATTAGTCTAGGACGTTTATATATATATATCCGATTACATCACCTAAAAAAGATGAAATTACAGATATCGTGACTTGCATTAAAATTTCACACAAGCAATACTATTTTCCCACAAGAGACCATGATCTACCTCATTTTCTCTTGTTTCCCACTATTAGGGGTTTCTGAAAAAAACAATTAAAAAAATAACTACAAGTCTCGCATCTCAGACTCAGATTTTAGTAAGCTTCTTGGAAAGTTGTGATATATTAATTCTCATAATTGAACATTGACAATAAGAACTTATGTAACAATCCGATTTGCTTTAGCGCAACCTGCGAACGTAACAACGATAGCAGTGTAAACAAATCCCGGAATCAGTTCTTACCGTAATAACTTGTACGCGGATGAAAGCCGGATGAAAACAAAGTTTGAAACATCGACATGCAATTAAAGGGTGGAACAGATGATTTCCTCATTTGAAAACAGCACGGAGTTTAATATGTAAAGTACTGCTTCGACACTGCTGGCACTTGTCACAGACACTGTCAACAATGTTAATTGACTTAGCAATCAGTTTGTCATTTGTAGTGAAGTTCGTTTAGTGTCACAGCACCAGCGGTGATAAACAGCGTGTGACCCTACAGGGTTGTTTATTAATTCTCCCATTACACTCTATTTCCACTCTAGGCTCATGTTTTCCTTTATGTTTATTTAGGTGCTTGGCACGTGCAAATCTGCGAGCTCAGAAAGATCTCATTGATCGAATTATTCGATAGGAAACCCCGTGTCGTTCTGAACACAGGCCACAGAGACAGACGTCTGTTCATCATTTTGAGACAGTATTTGCCATAAATTTCTCAGCAAACCTCATAACTCAAAACAAACTACCGTAACCTACTAAAACAGCCAGTTTTAAAGGAAAATTTAACGGCAGTTAAACGAAAACTAAAGAACAGTTTTTCAAGCGGCGGTTTTGAAAGGTTAACCAAAGAAGCAAAGGTTGAAAAGATAATAGAAACTCGTTTGTTTGCAAAAAGTAACTTCTCTACTCTAAGAAAAGCAATAATACAATAGCAGAAAGACAAAGAGACGAATTAAATTAATTATGCATCCATGGACTTACATAATAACAAAATCATGATAAAAAGGCATCCAACGTGCCTAAGATCTTGAATTCTATAAAATGAACTCTGAATGCCCTTGTTTGTTTTGGCGGATTGAAAATTTGCACATATCAGTGAGTGAACATGAAAACGATACAGGGGATAAAATTAAATAAACTTTTAAACAAAACATCCATGTATAACGATACGATTGGAAAGGATAACCCAAACGCGATTTTAGGCATATAGACAATTCTGCAATGAATATTTGCCCGCGTTTTACTAGAAAACAAGAATATTGTAATCAAAAGCAATCCAAAACTCGTTAAAAGCTCGCGAATTTATCATAGGCAAGGGATAAAAAGACAGCAACTGAACGGAAGAATAAAGAGAATTGACCTCATTTAAACCTTTGGATTTCGAAGAACCTAAGTTGCTAATGGTGATTCACAAGGAGACATGAATGCATTCCTTGAGTACGTTTTTTTTTCAGTAAAAGTCGGTTCTTTGCCTATAAAATGGCGAAATACAAGTCTTACCTTTGTCGCTATCATTCTTGAAGTAATGAGCGTGAACCTGGTTGAAGCAGAGAAAGCCGTGGAGCAGTATCAACGGTATAAACCGCATTCTCAATCGCCTGAGGACTCCCCAGTTATGTTTGACAAGATCTGTCGTTACGAGACTGCCAATGACGAAACACTTGCAAAGTTGGTTACAACTAAGACCTTTGGCAACATTCAGAACCGATTACAGCGACTAACAGAGAGCCGAGCTGATCGAGTCACGAACTCATTGTGACAAACGCCTGAAGCACTTTTGGTCGAGTTTAAAGCTTATCAATCCTCGAGCCATAAATGTATATTAACATTTGACTTAAATGATCTGGAAAGCAAAACAATAAGCTTAGGTGACGTAAAACACTGACCTTGCACCTCCCTTAATACCCCAGCGCGTGCGTAGAAAGGATAGTGAACTGCAAATTCGACAGTGATTTTATTTTCTGGTAAGTTCCGTTGGTCACAAATGGACTCTGTTGCCCTCAATTAAACTGACACGCTCGCATCGGTTTAAAAATGCTCTATTCTGCGAGGCAAATGAAACCTGAAACACTTAGATTTATCTTGTACTTGACTGACAAACCGTAATTGAGCAAAGCGACAAAACCAACAACATTCATAAAATATTTACAAGGAACTTGACGGAACTTCTTTCACTCACACAAAACATTTACCCAGTTCACTCATAAACAGTGATACGAAAAAATGTCATCATCTGTGTCTGTGGCTTTACTTGTAAAAAAACTTTTCCTCAACTTGCAATTGGTAGCAAAAAATGAGCAATTTCAATCTTCTATTTATTGACCCCAAAAATTAGAAGTATTGTTTATGTTAGCACAATTTTGGTTATTTTCTAACAACCCTCACAGTAGTCAACTGCACATCATTACAAACACCACAGAAATTGTGCGGTTTAGAGGTCATTGTTTATTACATCAACAGAGATCGTAATCAAAGCACCATCAAAACGCTGCAATTGCAATACAGTGTATCTGAAAAAGAAGCGACGAGTTCAATTTGCAACGTTGCGCCGAGAGGGTTAACTGGTGAGAGCTGATTTGATTTTTTTTCTATAGATACGAAATTAATTATTCTCACCATCAACCCAAATTGTAAAAGCTATTCGGAAAACCAGTGAAGGGAAGGTGACGTTAATAAAACTGAAAAGAAGCTAAATTTCCTCAATTACTGAATTCTCAGCCACAGTCGTACCGAATAACGTTTCGAATTCTATGTCGTCGGGTCAAATTTATTCCTGTGCCAACTGGAGAGGCCTCTTGCATAGTGCAACGAGTGCTATGTCAACTGAGTTGTGCAAAGTTATGGTGGACCTAAATTTTCTATATTGCTTTTAGAAAGTCTTAAGTTTAAATAAAAGGACTTTTACTTCAGTGTAATGAACCCTAAGCTCTCTCACAAAAATACCTTGTATAGAATCAAACTGGATACTAGACAATCCGGTGGCAATTCTTGCTCATCTGCTCATGCTAAGACATGTAATATTTTAAGCCCAAATTCGATGTTTCCGATCCACTTGCATTTAATCAACACTGAACATATATAAAAGCTGAAAAACGGATGTAGAAGAAAATGCGTTTAAAATAAGCGTTTGAGCATTTGTTTTCGTGAGTGCTATCTGACAGGTACGTGAGCGATAATTTAAAATCGCCTTGAGCTGGGCTTCTCACGATATCATAAATGAGGCACCACCAGATTGTTTTGAGGCTTAATTTTGGCATAAAAGATAAATGGATTTGGATGGCGCTTTGGCATGTTTTTCGAGTATTATTCTTCCTTAAAAAGGGACTGACACTCATTGCATTAGTAGAAATAAGCTTGGGTTTTGGGCGTTGAAAGATAACATTTGATCAAAAGACCAATAAGATGGAAAGTCGGGGACAGAGTTTTATTTTATTGCATCGCGAAAGTTAAATTTGTTTACAAATGGATCCTTTTACACAATGAGTAATCGTATGTAATCTCCCAATGCAAAAACCTAATCTTTTGAGCTTTTACAGCGAAATGTTTTATTTTGACTTATTTTAAAGGAAAAAAATTGCATAAGCTCCGAGGCTTCATGTAACAGCAGCTACAAAAGAAAAACAACTATCAGAACATGACCTAACTGTCAAAATCAAACACAGATGCTCCTCAGTATTAACCCGCAGGCAGGTCCAACCAACCAATTATTAATATCACACAAACTATATTTCACTAATAAATTTAGATCACACATCACAAGGCAAGGGGTCCTTTGGTCGATTCTCCTTGGCTAAATTATACGAAAGATGCTTTAATTTCCGTAATATAGGCAATCAGTGAGACTCGCATCCGCTCGTAAAAATTAAAAGAATCAGTAATGTTTCTTTTTTCTTTGAGGCGTACCACACAGCCGACTATAAAATGTGAAAAACCTATTTAACGCGGAAACGGAATAAGGTATCAGCTCAGGTGGTCCATATCGTTGATTTAAATGCTAAAATGCGACCAGCCAACTACGCAGGAAACCAACAGATGTAGCAGAAGTTGCCCGTGTACCTGGTGACATCATTACATCACAGGGCCACTAACACAACTAATCTATTCCGTCTTCACATCTTTGCTTCGAAAAAATGAAAAATTTTACATTGCGTGAATTTTTCTTCCATGCCTGACTTCCGTGCCTTCAAAGCACTTAAGATAAGTTTATTGATAAGTGAAGAAATTACTCTAATCTGGTTTTATATCTTATGCGTTATTTCATGCAGCTATTTGAAGTTTGAAGCTTGATACTTTGGTTTCTCAAGTTGCACGTAGCTCAGACCTTCCGGAACATACATCTCGAATCATCACAAATGGTGAAAATACACAGAGATCACTTTGTGAAACTGCTGAGAGCTTTAATTAAAATTCGCTTATTCAATCCCTCTGACGGAAACTGTCCTGCTATGCCAGAAACTAAACAAGCAGCTCTTAGACTCAATTAAGTGGTCTTAGGCTTCCAGCGGCCATCGCCAAGGTTCCTCTAAAAAGTCTTATACCAAATATCTCTGCAGCGCACGCCCTGTTTGGATTCACCAATCAAGACGAATTGTTAGTCGGGTAAACCAGCTTGACTTCATCTAAGAAGCAAAGAGGATGAAAACGTTGCGTTCACTTTCCATAGAAAGAATCTACAAATAATTGGGAATTCGCCGAGAGAGTGGTTGAAGTTTCGTGAAATAGCTAAAGTATTAATGTTCAGAGTCATTAATAGAAACACTACTCCAACAATTTATTCAGATTTTGTTGTAACTTAGCAGTCCCAGTTTTTAAGCGGCTCTCAATTATATCCTAAATGACACGCATAAAATCCTCATAAACAATATTTCAGGTGGTGCGTAAAACAAGAAAATTCCAAGAATAAAAACACAATTTTATCGTATGGTAACTTTGGGCTGCAGCTGATACCAAACAAACTGCAAAGCCGTGAACGAAGATCCTGTTTGATTGATCTTTGGATCTCACAGGAGATCTAATCCAGCCAAACTCGAAGAGTAAAACCTCTACTGCAAGGCTGATACAACGTGGTATATTTAAAATAATATTTCGGCTGGCCAGAGCAGCCTTCTTCAGGTTGAGATGTTAATAAGTTATAAAAATGAAAACGAAAACCTGGCCAAAATTGAGCTCACAAAACAGATATCGTGATCCTACTTCGCTACTTAGGTTTGCAAAACAACCAAGTCGCTAAACGACTGAAATCTTGTGTGTACAAATTCTACTCTTGAGTATAACCTGAAGATCGTTTTTCTGAGCACTCGGTGCATAAAATCTTTCTTTCCTTACAAGGACCGTATTAATCGTTCACAACAATCCAGAGTTATTTACAGAGCAAAGTGCTGGGATTGTAATGGTTTTTACATCGGTAGAACTAAACGAAGATTTCACGATAGAAAAACCGAACATTTTAAGGCCCTCGCTAAAAATGACAATACTTCAGCCATTGCTGACCACGTCAAGGCCGCTGGACATAACAGTGGCCTTGACGTGGCACAGTTTGGTGTTCTTGTGAGCGATGTCAAATCATGCGAACACAAATAGAATGTGTTTGTCGCCGAGAACAGCCAGAGGAAGAAAACAAAATTCAAGGTAAAATTTTAAGCTTAACTACATCGGTTGCAGTAAATGGAACACAATTTTCTTTGTAAATTGCTTTAGACATTAAACGGCGTAAAGCCGTAAGCAGTTACTTTTTACGTCAACTTTTTTTATTTTTGTTTTCGCTTTGTCTAAGTGACCGTCAGCAGGGCAAGGTCTAAATGGACTAAGCGTCCAGCAGTCCGAAATAGTCACCGAATTCATCGAATGTAATTATAAAACCAAAATACCTTTTAGGATCGCTTGACATTTCTAAACAAACACCAAATACTTTTAATAGGTTTGATTCATTGACAAAGAAAATTGTGTCCCATTTACTGCAACCGATGCAGTATAAGCTTAAAATTCTACCTTGAATTTTGTTTTCTTCCTCTGGCTGTTCTCGGTAACAAACACATTCTATTTGCGTTGGCATGATTTGACATCGCTCACAAGAACACCAAAATGTGCCTTCTAACCGATCGTTTACTTCTTTGTTTTCGCTTTAGCTATCCTCAGTCATGAACTCGAGTAAACAAATACGCTTGCCAAGACAAATGGCAACGATGACGTCACGCTTAGCGGCCTAGCCCGACCTGGCCGCTGAGCATTTGTTTCAAAATGGCGGCTGTCGATGCTGGCTTCTTTGGAGACAAATTTCTTCGAATAGAATGCACTTTAGAAGCTGAAACTTCGGTGAGTAACTTAACTCAATATAAACTTTTTATTGGTTATGACAAATAAAGTACGCTTTTTGGAGTGACCTTCTCCTTTAAGTATTTGCTGAATCTAGGTTCCAGTCCCCTCACCTTTATTATATATATGTCTGGATTTATGAAAATGGTGCTAAAGAACTCGCTTTCACCTAGTTTTTACTACTCTTTTAGGCCACCTAAGAGCCACGTAAAGGGAAAAAGGAAAGGACGGCAGGAAAAGGAAGATAAACTGGTGGAGGAGGAGAAAAAAGACTGACTTTCCTTTTAATTTTTATATCGCCCGCTTGGCGCGTGATTTCAATTCTTTAGCACCATTTTCATAAATCCAGACATATATAAATAGCTGTTTTAAATTTCAACGGTTACTTTTGAAAATGTATGTAGAGACCATACGAAACGTCAAGTCATAATCCAAATGTACAAGTTCGACATGTTTATCACTGCTGTTTGTGTCTTATTTTAGAACAGATCAGAATTTGGTAGTGCATGAATGAACCCTCTGACAGGGTTTGCTAAAGCGACAGTTTGTTTCGCTTTCATTTCGCTTTGTTTTCCTTTTCTTCGTATTTCCGTTTGTTTAACTCTCTTTTCAGGCTCTTTTTCAACCAAAACCTGATTACATCCGAGCATACAAAACAGTGCAGATCAGAATTTGATAGAGTGTCTCAATAAGATTAGCCGTTAAGCCTAAAACGAACCAAACAATTCGCGTAAATATTTGTTTGATAGAGTCAATTCACAGTTTTTCCGCGGCCCAGGGCCCACGGTCATTGGTATTATTTCGCCGGTCTGTCAAACTGATTTTTGATGAACAGCGGAAATCAGGATTGTCATGAATGAAAGACTTAATGCATATTATGCTTTAAAAGGAAAATGTCACTGGTTTAGTAATTCATAGTTCAAAATAGTCTCACATACGTTCTGAAAAAATCACTGGCCATGATTTATAATATTTCTTAATTTGAAAAATGCAAGCAATGTACAATGAAGTAAAATTTAGATTAAAAAAAGAAAGTATCTTTACCTGTGCGAAAAATAGGATAAGAAAGATGAGGTCAGTTGTTAGTTTTGGTTCCCACGGCAATCAAATTTGAGAGCATTTACAACATCCATTTCTCACGTATTTCCATATTTGAAATTTACAATCGAGGACAAAAGTTCTTAGGACACTTAGCTAATGTAACGTAATGTAATTCAGTATCTGTTTTACAACTGCAGTTTGAAAAAAGCACTGCCGATCCTTTTTAAAACGTGTTGCCGCCCCCCTTCTCCCCCCCACCCCCCCCCCCCCCCCCCACCCAATACAATGTTGAAAATCAGGTGAAATTGTAAGTACTAGTTTTCAACATTGTAAGGGGGGTGGGGGTTGTGGTTAGGCAGGCGAAGTTGTATTCGCATCTGGCGTGTGCACAAAACTTTTTGTCCATCTCCAAACAAACTGTTTCTAATTTTCGTAGTCGTTGCGTGGTTTACTGCTTTGACTAGTGCTTCTCTCAGTAAGGTTGAATTAAAAAGAATAAAATTAATAAACACTGATAACAACATGAAAATACGATTGCTTACTAACAATTTTTTTCCCTCCAGCTGGGGGGGGAGGCTGGCAGCTACCTTTGATATCCCCGCTTTTCTGGTTTCTATGATCGCCCCACTAAAGAAATCTGTCAATCACTTGAGAACCATAGTGAGCATGCGCTAAACGCGAACGCAACGAGTGAACCGCAGTATGTTTCGCCGCCATTTCTGTTCATGATCTCTTTCGATTCGATGAGTTTTTTACTCGCTCTATACCAACAGCTCTGAGACAATCAGGACTAAGGGAATGAAGAGCCAACTTTGTGTCAGATAAGCCACATGTTTCAGGCTGATATTTTCCTGCTGAGCGTGACGAATTTCACATCTCTTCGAATCTCTCGATTGCTTAGTTGCGGGAAAATATTGCAGGCTTCTTGTATTCTGCTGTGGAAATTGTAAGATAAAATACCTTGTATCTTCCGGCACACCGTCGAAAGAGAAGATTCCTTTGTAATTATTCTTCTCTACTTTCTCAGTGTGAAAAATAACGACGTCGAACTGTTTCGTGTCTGCCTCCAAATGTAAGTGTTTGAATGCTGTTTTAGGGCCTCTTCATATGAGCCCGGTCAACCGGGCTGGCTGGGTTTCCGAGATCTCACCTCGCCACTCTTTTCTTTGTAAAAATATCGATGTGTTCATATGAGGGGCCGGGCTGGCCAGGTTACCGAGATCTCGGTTTTTGCGACCGAGATCTCGGTAACCGGGATGAAAATTTTCCCATATGAACACTCCAGCTCGGTGACCGGGACGAAACATTTTCGACAAAATAGCTTCGCTTTCACCAGATAGCGGCCAAAATGGTATAATTTTGGTCTTGTATGCATTTCCACTTCAGGAGTATGCGAAATAGCTTTATTAGTAAAGTTACAAGGGTCCACAAAGTTCTGACAATCGCGAATAGTATAAGTTTATGTTCCACCATTTTGGTTGTGTTCAGTTCTTGAATTCATCCCGGTCGACCGGGCTGAAATTTCCCATATGAACACACCACAGAATTCGTCCCGGTAACCGAGCCAGCCCGGTTACCGGGCTCATATGAAGAGGCCCTTAATTAATATTTCCCAACCTTTCAGACTAGTTGTATATTTAAACTTGAGCTTACATTAAATAAGCTTTTCTATAGACAGTTTTGTCCATCTTAGTTTATTATGAAACGCTGCATTTACTTTATGATTTCGCTGTAATATGTTGAGTTTGAAGACTTTCTACGAGTGATTTAAGTCATGAAAATTGGAAGGTTGTTACAGATCACTCAAAAAGATTTGTATGTTTCAGTGATGCAGTTATAGTGGAGGTTTTGGAAACCTCTATTTCTTACTGTTCAGTACCAGTTTGAACTCTCAAATTTGAAAGCATTTTCCTGCTTGAGCTTTTGTGCAGGAACGCCTTACTAGCTATAGGTTGATTTATTTACTTTCATTTACGACCTATTTACAATTTCTTGACCCGTGGGAATAAAGAAAGCAGTTTATGCTCACATGCTTTGGCTTGCACTGGTGATAAGTATTAGTTTTATCTGTGATGGACGAAACTGTCATACTTCTGGAAATCAAACTGAATAGGGCTGTTATAACTTTATCTGCAAAGGGAGATATGAAATAGACCCAGGGAAGGTAAATGAGCAATGTTACCTGTATGTGTGTGCTAGCTGGTAATGAGGCAGACAGGCAAAATGGTCATTCATCCAGAAAAATTAACTTTAGCCTGGACAAACCTGAGTCAACAGAACCTCCACAATGTTGAAATAGGCCATTTTGTCACTTGGCTCCAAGGCTTTAGAGAATAACAAAAAGTTATATAGTGTGCAAGGGATATGTGTTTTTTTTAACCTTTAATGCCCAATAGTGACTTATAGATTTTACTCTGTCTAACGCCAGACGATTTTACTCGTCAAAGGGAGGCCCCTTGGGCACTAAAGGGTTAAAAAACTATCTCCTTTAACCCTTTAATGCCCAATAGTGACTTATAGATTTTACTCTGTCTAACGCCAGACGATTTTACTCGTCAAAGGGAGGCCCCTTGGGCACAAAAGGGTTAAAAAACTATCTCCTTTAACCCTTTAATGCCCAATAGTGACTTATAGATTTTTCTCTGTCTAACGCCAGACGATTTTACTCGTCAAAGGGAGGCCCCTTTGGCACTAAAGGGTTAAGACAAAGAGATGAGTAAGGATTTAAACACATCAAGTTTGGCCTTAAGGGTTCCCTATCGGTGGCTAGTTCCTGCAGTAATGAAAGGAAAGTTATATAAGACAAGGAAGGCTAAAGTTATGTCAAATGAATGCATTCTCTAATAGCATTTGTCTCAGACGGTAATTCTCTGTGCAAAAGATAAACTATTTGAAAATTGTTTCAGAGGCAGCAATAAAATATAATACCAGAGACTTCAGAAAGGGCCACAAAATGAGGTGTATATTCAAACTTCCTGCACCAAATATCTCAACTACTTGACTGAGCCTATTATTTAAGCAGTTTAGTAAGTCTAGAAGATCAAAACAAAAGTCAGGGGATCATTTCAAGAAACAAAAACATAAATGATTAGTTTCACGTATGGACCAAATAGGTGGTGATGATTGGGAATTCTTTTGAGGGACCTCTCCAATATTTATTTTGGTAAATGATGCGAGATGCTTTGTCTGAAACTGAAACAGACCTCATGTAGTAATACGTCATTAGGTGAGAGGCAAAATCTTCAACCCTATTGTAACAAAAAAGCCTTGCACCTGCTATGTACAACTCAAATTAACTCTGCTAGCTCAAGTGCAAACAGAAGAGTGACGGGTTACGAAGCCGTCCAAAAAAGAACCCCTTACCAATATGGAGTCCAGAAATACAAAAATACTTCGGGTTATCCCATCGATATTACACCACTAAACACAAAAAATGCTCGAATGAAATATTACACCGTGATGACTGCAATCTGGCTCACACTGCACTGTCGGAAATAAAATCGATCCACATTGCTTCGTAGTGGAGTTCGCGTTCGTGATTTACAGTGTAACACTTATCCCGGCTCAATGAAAATGTCCAGAATTTAAATGTATGTCAACTGGAGCTTTTCCTTTGATGCTTGAACGTGAAACAAGCAAAACGTTTACCAAACTTTACAAACGCTTTCCGAGGAAGTTCGCTATGGTTTTTTCCCACGAAAATCAGTACTTAGTCTCGCTCGGCCAGGTTTCTTAATTGGGGCGATCATAGAAACTCGGTTCCAGGCCTCGCTGAAACTTTCCACATTCTATCAATGTATGCCACCGGATAATATATTTACAATGAAATACTGGTTCCATTATGACCTCCTGGAGATTTTAGACATTGTGTGCATCGATCCGGATGTCACTTCTACTTATAAAACTGCGTCTCGCTTGTGAGCAATTGACTCAGTGTGGAGAGCATTAAATGTGTAGCAAAAGAAAAATTTATCGCACAGCGAGGAATTCAAAAGGTTTCCGTAAAAAGCGTAAAAGCGTAGTTAGTCTGATATCAACTGTTTCGAACTGGTTCATGTTATCCCATGGTATAAGTGAAGCTAATGCTTTACATTTCAAAGTTATTGTTAGTGTTTGGAAATTTCCGACAATGTGACCGGTCTAGCCAGCTGAATCAAAGCAAATGAAGAGTAAAACGGCCACAAGGAGGAATTTCACTATACATCCGCTACACATAGTACAAAAAATTTGCCCAAAAACTTTGAACTAATTTCATTAAGGACGTTCGCGCCCAAAAACTTCCCACGTACAGATTTTTGTTAAAACATTGACTGCAGGTAGAAAATGATAAAATTAGATAAAAACGTAAAAAAAATTGGGGGGGAGCACTGAACTCGTTTTGACCACCACAGACCATAGCATTTCTAGGATTTCCAGTCACTTGACGCGATTTTAGCCGTATTCATTACTATCGACATATATTTAAGTTGAAGAATCATATCTAAGTTTTGTGTTTTTAATACAGCATATATAGGCCTATTTGATAGATCTTTGCTACATATGTCATTAAATCAGATAGAATTAGCCTTAAAAAAATACAATTTCTAAGTTACGCACACCTGTATTCATGTACCAATTCGACTCTATTTGAATAGTATATAATTAAAACTTCCCAGGTACAGATTTTTTTGGTTTTTTTGATATAATGGAAAGAATCAGAAAAGGAAGTAATCTGCCAAAAAAAAATTGGGGGTCACCGAGCGTCCACCAAAAATATTCGCACACAAAGTTAACGCAAAGGTCATCAGCTCTATATTTTGTTGAGTTTTCAACCCAGTGGGCGCACTTGAAAATGACGTGGCACGCGCGTGACCAATGAATAGCGTGCGCACTAGAGATGCGCAGTAGCGATGGGCACGAACGTCCTTAAATCCAGAATCAAAATCAAGTTGAAATACAAGATACTGGAACAGCTTGCATAAGAAAGGACGCATTTAATTGGCTTTTATTGCCGCACTCGATCTACTTATCAGTTTCGATACTAAGTGCCTACTCATCATTTAACATGTGGTTTGCTTTTCACGAACTCCACTTTTGTCGTCACAGCTGTTACAAAAAACGACGTCCCTAAGAGAACACTTAGGATCTTTTATAAGCTCTTATAAAAAGTTCTTTTTGTTGTGTATGAGCATTCGCGCGAAATAAGCAAAGAGCAAGCTATTTAATAAGGGTAGATTTATTGATGTACGTAAGCAGAGACAATTCAGCTTTAACAACAAAAAAGCAAACCAAACCTTTCGGAGAAATTTCGTGCTGCGAGCTCCATACCACAAGACAGACAAGCCAGAGAGGCCAAATAAGACACATGGTTACTTCCTCTCGTAACCTGCAATTAAGCGTGCGGTTTCATCCATGTCTCTTTGACAGGCGTTGCACATCTCTTACTTTGACGTAGTCGGGTGACTGAATCCGGTTGATTTTAGTGGGTTGGAACTGGAACGCAAAGACGAAGCGCCCTGGAGAGCGATACCTAACGACTTTCGCAACTTCTGCGATCGTGCTGCAACCATTTATAGATACATTTATGCTAATCCTTGTTCAGCAATATAATGGTCAATATCATGCTGCGACGAAAGCAGACAAATCAATGAGCTTACTGTTGTGAATAGTCATCAACAGTGTTAAAAACTGGCCCATGTAATATAACAATAAGTTTTTAAAAAAAAAATTATTAGGGATGTTGTATGGTTGTATCAAAATCGTGTTAGAACAAGAATCGATTTGGTAAACCTTTATCAACAATAAGACATCAAAAATTGATTCAAATCAAATATTTTTATCGCATGCGTGCTTTCGAAAGGACGTCAAGGGAAAATTTTAAGTTTTAATGTCATTGTTAAAGGAATGATTGAAAAGACAAAATAAATATCTCTCCTGATGTGCACATGATTCTTATTCCCACAAAAAGCGGAATATTCCAGTGTGCCATGACGTAGTTAACAGACTATGCTCGACAAATCTCTAACTATTGGACGAAGTATTTTTAATGACATTTGCGTCAAATCTCTTTTCTTCTAACTTTTTTCTTCTCGGTTATTACGTCGGCATTTTCTGTAATTGAATTTGAATTGATCAGTCTTAGGAAAAGGTTTCCACGAAAAGGAAAACAACAGAAGTCTGGGATTTGTGAGTTAAACTCAATTGTGTTTTTGTAGTTGCTGAAAGAAAAAAAGTAAACTAGGTTTAATTGAGGTTCAAGTTTTGCTCCAGCACAGTTTAAGAGCCCTGCTGGTTCGTTGATACTCTCTGCTAAATATTCGATTTGCTCCTTAATAGAAATCATATTATTTTTATTCTCAACTTGAGCGATAGACTCCGCATAGATTCAACGGTCTCCCATCTTTCGACGAGATATACAGATATCAAAAACATATCATTCCCTTCCGTAAAGCGATGAGGTAGATGTTATCTCTAGAAAAAACAACAATATTCACAAGTGAATGGTTCGAGGAACGTTTAAATAGCTACAGTTATTAATTTATTACTTGAATAGATAATGACGGAAGACCACACGCAGCCTGAGAAAAATAGTGATCAGCCAAGTAGAGGGCAGATGCGACCTACAATACTGAGTCGTAAACCAATTACAAAAACAGATCGAATAACTCTACAATCTGCGAGAGAAACCGCAATAGCCACTGGTATTTTAAGGGGATCTGCCAGGGTGAATTCTAACACCAGACACAAACACAGTTAAATCTAAAACGGCACAAAACGTAAACTCACAAACGACGACATCGTTATTGCCAACGTGATCTGAAAGGGACCTGAAAATTTCTAATAACAACATGCTAATTTCAACAAAGGCTTGCTAATTTTCTGACATGGCACGCCCAATTTTCAACAAAAAATCCAATTTTTGCAACGGGGCCTCTTATTTATGTCAGGGATCGACAAGCTACTCTCAAAACAATTTTGCAAGCCATGCAGAACCCACACTGACAGCCTGACAGTCATCTGCTATTAGTTTTTCTTTTACCCAGCATTTGTAATTCATCGTTATAGTGACTCCAGAGTATGAAGAATGTGA
Source organism: Catalaphyllia jardinei (assembly GCA_022496165.2). Taxonomy (NCBI): domain Eukaryota; kingdom Metazoa; phylum Cnidaria; class Anthozoa; order Scleractinia; family Caryophylliidae; genus Catalaphyllia; species Catalaphyllia jardinei. The sequence continues at coordinate 30,044,536 of CM042750.1, read as the reverse complement.
CCCGTTGGCATCATTTTTAGACACTTAATGTGTGTCATCATTGAAAAAAAGGAACACGGCTCAAGTATGTTTTTGAAGACAAGAGTGTTATTACATTGAGAATAGAATAGAATGAACAGCACAACCAGGAGACCTTTTACTTCCAACCGAATATCTGCAACTATCAACTGCTATTATCATTAGTCTGAAACATCCTATTTGCTTTTCTCGGCATCAAAAGGTAATATAAACACTTTCACAAAAAGAAAAAAAGGAAGACACTGAGAGCAAGGTCGATCCTGCAGCATAAATTTTAAAACTATTGCTAAGTCCTTTTTTTGACCTAGGAGGAAATATTGGTGTTGCCTTGACGGCTTATATAAATAAAATTGCATTCTGTATACTCGGTGGTGGTCCACTAACAAAGATAGGTTCTCATTTTGAACCGATAATAAAGTTTCCTGCTGACACTCGAAGACGCATATGAATCAACTTTGGCATGATTCATTAGAAAGTACATATGTTGATTCTCGTCGGAAATATCAAAACAGAACGATTCTACAACTAGTAGCAGACACGCAATTTTAGAAAACAACCCTAAGAAAATACGCATGCTGATTACTCGCGCTTCCGCATACGGAAAGCCCGAGTCAGAAAATGCAACCGTTTTCGTCGCCAAAAGGGGGTCATGGTCCCAGGCGTTCCATGCGTAGACCGCGGAAACTGGGGACGAGAAACGCGACCTTGCTCGCTTGAAAGTCTTGGCAAGTATCGCGCCATATACGTTTATCTCGCATACAATTCCGAGAGGGTCGGTCCTCGAGTTATATTCTTCAAAGCCAGCCAGGTAAGCTCATACCCGAAACGTTCTCGTGAGATAACAAGTGAGCCGATCGCATGTGGCTTCTGCTGACAATTGCAGTAAACCAAATCCTATTGCAATAAAACGAACTAAATGCGAAAACGTTTTTGGACTCGTAGCTTCGCACAAAATCTGTTGATCTCCAAATTTTTAAAGATGGTACTTTCGGTTACTTGAATTAAAGATCTTACCTCCAAGTTGGTTGGCTTTCTAGTGGGGCGTAGAAAAAATTGCATTGGGTTATTTTTAATTTGGAGACAAATTAAAACTTCAATTGTGTGGGGAATTGTGCGGGATTATGGAGGTTCTTGCAACTGAAGTTCTAAAATAATCTGCATTGACGATAGTTAAGCCAAATTTATTTCACTAGTTGTTCAAATGTACTTTGCAGTCTTGGAAATTTCGCCAAATTCTTGCAGAAATCCTGTTTCGTGACACGAACTAGTTGAGTACGAACGAAACCAAACAAAACAGAATGCCGCATCTTCCCTTATGAACTAGTTACCCTTCTAGTTAGATTTCGGCTTTCTTTTTTTTTTTTTCCTCGTTCAGTCACAAATCGCCGTCTGGTCTCTACAGCGCATGCGTCACTAATGCAGCGTACGACACATGGAATTTACAGCAGTTCTCGTCGTGAAAAAGCTAGTAGGTCGGAAACCATGATTTCTAGGGCGATGAAATCACATACAAACGAACACACCGTTCTCGGTGGACCAACACTAAAGGTCGTTAAACGTTTTCGGGTCGGTCTGCAAGGCTTACGAGAGATCAATAATTTACGAGCGAGCGTTTGGAGTGAATTCATCAAGAATCATGTTTAATATGCCAAAGGAGCTAGCTATCAACCGGGGCTATCGACTCTTCACCTTGATAAAAAGCGTCTTCAGAAGCGTCATCGTATTTTTAGACGTGATCGTGAACCAAGTAGGATCCCAGCACGAACTCATAACGTCTGAGCAACAAGAGCAGAAAGGTTAGAGAATATGTTTCTGTTGTTTACGAATGTATGTGTTCGAGTACACCTAAGTAAAACGCTCTGAGAAACTTCGTAACGTGTAATAAAGTGAAAATCTCAAACTAAACGATATTCTCTCGTTATTTTCTTGTAACAGAGGTGTCTTCTCAAGAATGAAACCCATGTAGCGAATTATTGTACATTTAAGATAAAAGAAACTAATGTATGAGTTGACCCCAGCAAAACAACTCTTGGATTGTACCGTCACGCAATCCTGAAGCAATAAAAAAATTATTCCAAAACCATTCAGTGGATAAAGTAAATAAATTGTGATGTTATAGGAGATTAAAAAAGATTATACTTTTCTAATTTTTACATCTGCGTTTTCCCAAACCTGAGATATTTCTCGTGTTCTCGTGTTTTTAGACCTCGATAGAAACATGGTACATGTTTTCTATTTCTTAAACATCACCGGCCTAAATACTTATAAACAATTACCAAAGAACAATCCTCAGCGTTTTCCGGAAAATGTTGCTAATTTTATCAGCGACGAGAATTTTACTGAGTGTACAATTTAAGAACAACAGCAAAACAGGAAATAATAAGACGAATTTCAAAACAAAGTTATTTCGTTCCTTTAGTTGTTATGTTTACCATTTGTTCAATAGTTTACAGTTGGTTGGTAGGGTTCCAACACTAAAGTTCAGCTACAAAATTGTATAAAATTTCCAAATAGTTCAATTTGTGGAAGTTCAAAGCCCATTTCATACCCTAAGTTTCATCTCAAATTAAGAGCGTTGCATTTAAAAATAATTTTCTCTATTTATTTAATCTGCCTCATATATTTTGCGATTTAATCCCTACTAAGACAACCTTCATGTGGTCGAAGTGCTTAAAAAGCGCGTTATTTTTCACACTAGCACAAATTGGAAGCATGCAACCTTTTCGAGACAACAATTAGGGTGCATTTCATTGAAAATATGATAGAGAAGATATCAAAATCCAAACACGGATTTCACGTTTTTTCATTAAACAGATTAATTCAAGACCACTCAGATTGTGGTGCGTCAAAGGTTCCTGTGATGCACCAGTGGCACAAGTGATTTTTGATTATAATCTATGTTAGGAAAGAAATTGAATTTCAAAATTTAATTCTTGGGTTTTCTTAAAAAATCTCTCTCTAGCGTACATTCAGAGACATCAATAAGTAGAATTTAAACAAAGATTACAAAATATTCCAACATTAGGGTTGCAACCTACGCCATCTATCAACTGACGACTGACTAATGTCAGAGAAATATCCCCCTTTTTTACTGGCGGCCAGTCTGACCTGGTCTCATCTAAACCACATCGAAACTGACCAAAATGTCTGGTTAAAATAGAATAAATGTATCACACAGTATTTAATGATTGATAATACTGCTACTGTAAATACTCGTTTTGATTGGTTGAAAGCTGATCAATTTATCCCAAATTGTATCAAAAGTTGAACAATTATATTTTAATTGTATCGGTGGCATTTGATCCGATAAACTTTCCAGGTTTGCTGTTGAAGACAAACAAGAAACTTGTTATGAAAAGCAGCAGTAAACAAAAACACCACAAAATCGACCGAATACACACATACTGGAAGTGGGCTGACCAAAGAAAAACATGAAAGACATTCAAAATCTCTAGCTCGAAGATCCATGGATTATAAAACGACTGGTGTCTCTTTGCTATCCATGGAAGATCTTGACGAGGTTCTCGGAGATTTCTACACCGAATTGAAGTAGTTGAAGAAAAAAGACGGCAGCAACTACGAACCAGAGTAACTGTACTAGGAGTATATGGACCGGTACGTTCGCAAAGTCTAGCAAAATTCCAAAGGACAATGCCAACATTTCCAAACGCAAAAAATCCACTTACAAGAAGAAATGCTGTGGAAAGAGGATCGACTTGTCGACCGATGACAACTTGGTACTTGGTGACTTAATATTTTAGTTTAAGAGGTAGGCAAAATTCATGTTTGCAGACCCAAACCCCACGAAGACGAGAAAATCTCCTACAAAGCTTCAAGAAAGGATGATCAATCCTTGAATGGTTACTATTAGCGGAAAGAAGTGGCCGATTTTTGAAGAATTTAACAGCTGACTTGGATTTTCTTTCCTGTAGATTATTCATCCAAAAATCGCTCATGCGTTCAGAGTTTTGACAGCTTCAAAGCCAATGAAATTGAACTTAATGTTATCAACTTTGATATCGCTCGTCTCGTATTTTATTGAGAACTTTGGCGAAAATTGTTGAGAAATTTAAAGTGACAAAACTAAAATAATTAATCACAGCGTGGCTTCATTCCAACAACCCTCTAAAACGAAAAGACGTCAGACAGAAGCTTGTATTTACGGTTGCTGTAAAAACAGATATGTCCAGGACTGAACGCTAATGAGATTCAAATTCCTTATGATAAGCATCACAAAGTGTCCTCATAGGTAAAAAGTCACCAAAGCACAAACAATTTAGTCAAATATGAAGAAGTATAAAAATTTCAAATAACCCTATCAAATATGGAGTACTAATTAAACTGTTCTTGGACATAAGTGGGTAGTCGCAGATTGCATGCGACGCTATTGCTGTTGCAACTGTTTAATTTGCTTAGGTAACAGATCAAATCGCCTATCCTCTGGTGGCGGTAGAGAACTAGGCCTACTCTGGGACCTTAAGTCGCCTTAAGTCGCCTAAAGCCGCCTTAAGTCGCCTTAAGTCGCCTAATTCACCTTAGGTCAATATTGGTTACACAATGTTATAAGGGTTCCCTCCTTTAAAATTGTACCCATAAGGAGGATATTAAGCTGGACAATAGGTAAACTCAGCTCCAGTCATAAGGATCAGAGGAGGGGGTATGAGAGCCAAATAATTAAGAAGTCCTATTTTGTCCCCTCGTAGGGATCAACCATTGTGTTCTTGGGTAAGATACTGTACTCTCACAATGCCCTTCCCCCTCTCCCAGATGTAAAACTAGGAGGTGGTTGGGGGGGAGGAAACCCTGCAATGGAGTACGAGTTGATATGAGGTAGGCAATGGCTTTCACATACATGGAAACCACTTGTTATAACAGTTGTGCACCTGTCAAACCACCATGTGTTAAATAGCATGATTAATTCCTGCAAACAATACTGAATTAGGAAATGTCTCTGTGACAATGTATACTCCTACTTAATTTTTGTTTTGTATTTCATTGTGAGTTGATCAAAAGGTTGACACTGTGTGTTATCTCCAGGAAATGAATAAAAATATGATTGATGGCAAAAAAAGCAAATGACTGTGGCTGTAATAATTTATTTATATATTTACTGAATCAGATCAAACTTACAGTTCTGGGTCATCAAAGTAAAAAAAAATTAAATAGAAAGGTATTCTGGAGAAAAGCTACATTTTTGCCAGTCACTTTTACATTGAGTAGTACAAATGCAGTAATCCAAAGTCTGTTGAACTGAACTGAAGCTGAAGTTTAGACACTTTACTTACCCAGAGCAAAAGAGTGAAAAAAGTGGGCCATTTCTCCAGCATAAACCTGCACTACAAGCTTCCACCACCGTATTCGACCAACTGTGCATGTTCTAACTTTGCAACTCAACTTTGCAACCCAACATAAGGCTTTGACAGTTTTTTCGTATATATCGTTAGTTTGATGTTCAACATAGATGAATGAACCTCTCCTATTCCGAGAAAAACTTTCAGCAGCAAACTTGGCCGCTGGTCCAACATTTGAGCACGTGACTTTCCCTCGTGGAGTAGATTATCATGCTGGCCTGCAATCTTTGAAGTCTTGCTTGTATTGTGGAAAGAAAAATCGTCCCGGTGACACAATTCGAGGTAAAGGAAATAATTGTTTTCGCTATAGCAGATAGTATGGCCGTACTTGGCGGGAGAGCTCGAATTTTCCGCGGTACGGCTGCGGTAAGGGCGAAAAGAAGGGAAACTCGTGAGGTGTCCGGCTCCTCACTTCGAAGAATGGAAACTAGGATAGTGGCGCAAAGGTTATTGGGAGAATTAAAATGGCGGAATGCAGTGTTCGTAGTGCAAGCATCAGTTTGTTTAATTTCGTTGTGACTCAATAATTTCTGGACAGCTGCAAGGTATTTTAATTAGCTCTATTTTATGATTCTTGTGTCAAAGTCAGCCTGATACTTGTAGTTAGTTTCTGCTGACTAAATAAATGCAGCCTAATACTGTTACAAGCCCAAACACAAAACTTTAAACTTAAGAGTTATTTCATTTTTTGTAGGTCAAACGCTGCGGGGCTGAACCAAGTCAAAACTTGGAACTTGGTCCTGGTGATCCTATTAGCAGAAGTAGAGGTCTTCCAACAAAATTCGGTTCTCTGGAAGTGAGACGTCAAAGTTTTATGGAGTCAGAAAGTGGTTGGGAAGACAGGAAAGGAAGTCTTCTTACCAAGGACCAGAAGTTATCACGTGGTTGGCAAAATGGTATTGTGGTGTTTTCTCTGACAAAGGCAGGAGAACAACAAATTGATTGGGTCCCAGAAAAGGATCAGTGAACTATGGATGCTGTTGGAAAGGCATGTGATTTGCCTAACTTCTATGCCAAAATGGACAATACAAGTACCAAAAATATTGGAGACAATTTTACCAAAGTAACAATTTTTATTATAATAATAAAAATAATTATAAAAATTGTTACCTTGGTAAAATTAATTGTGAAGGCTCCTTGGCGTAGAAGACACAGGACAGCACAGGACACATCACAATAGAACTCCTCACTAAGCTATTTTGTTCATTGTTTTTTTTTTGTCCTTTTGTTTTCTATTGTTGTACGCCAACTGTGTCTTCTAAACCAAGTAAGAGCCCCAAAGCAACAAGCTTTTTGAAATAATTAAACTTAATACAGGCAAAGAATCTTGTGTAACTTTAACTATTTTGTGGAAAATTAATTAGTTTTGTGTATATCATCTCTATTTTCTTAAACTCAAAAGTTATGTCACTATTTACATATTTTTATAGTATTGTTAGATGTTGCTTTGTATTTTGATATAATTACTTTGGACATATACTAGTCGCCATGTTGATTCCTGGCTATTTATTGACTAGCTTTGACTATATAATTGAACAATAACTGTTGTGGTAATTCTCCAACCATTTTTAGCTAAAATGGTTTGAAACTGGGATACTTGAGACTATGGTGACTTATAGCAATACAAAAGTAAGCAAGATAATTATCATAAAGTCGCAATGATTTTTTTTGACAATTTTCCTTAAGTCGCTTTAAGTCGCCTTAAATCGCCCAAAGTTGCCTTAAGTTACGGCGACTTAAGGTCCCAGAGTAGGCCTAAAACTGACAATAGCGGCCACCGCAGATGAAGCAGTACTGTCAGTTAACTTATCTGAAAGACGAGATAATAACGTTGTTATCTGTGTGAGAGCACACAGATATGAGAGCTGATTGATAGTGTGCTTAATGAATGCAATAGACTCTGCCTCCTACAATGTTTTAGGGCGCTGAAGACAACCTACGCCTGTAAATCACTTTGGACGCCCTCGATAAAATAGCGCAATGAGTCAGCATCCGATAAACGAGGCGCTTACAATGGCGTAGTAGAAAGAAAAAGCGCGCAGTTGAAATTTCTTAATAGTTTATGGCTGCGATGCGCTCATAGAAATCCAACCATTGGTTGCGTCTTCCTCTGTGCTTCCCGTAAAACATTCGGCTGCTCGGCCTAGGTTATCGGATTTCTTGCCTGCTTTAATTGATTCCTGGAGGGAAGACAACGCAGCTCTATCGGCAGTGGATTCTTTTTCAAGACCAACGCGCAATGCGTTCAGGGCCGTAGCCAGAAAAGAGTGAAGACTGAGGCAATGTCCATGAAATAATTTTGACTGAGGCAGTCTCCGTGGTTAAATTCTCTTCCTAGGTATTTAGGGTGTTTATGACGACTATAAACAACAAAAACGAAACACAAATTACCGAGCCAAGTGCCTCGTAAGCCCAACCATTCATGGTTGGGCTTACGTTTTGAGAGGTACAGCACGTACATGTATATTTTGGCTTAAGCTTTTGCGTTTGCGAGCGTGTCAACACTTTACTGGCAGATTTTGAATTCGTAAGCATAGACTATGCTAGGGATCGCTTAGATATGCATGAGCAGTTGGGACCCAGTAAAAAAAATAAGCTTTACAATGGACAACTTAGAAAACCAGGTATGTATAAACAGTAGCTAAATAAATTTAAAATAACTAGAGGAGTTAAGAAAATGTTTCAAAGAGTGCGATGAGCACAATAAGTCCTCCATTGCAATGTTTTTTTTTTATAGCAGTCTTACCGTTTGTGTTCCTTGACCTTGACTTTCTTCCCTGACCTTGACCTCGCTTGTGTTTTTCAGGGGATCCACAGAGCAAGAAAACCTTGCAGTGTCTCAGATGAAGTCACGCCCTGTATCTGGTCTTTTCGCCACTTGGTCAGAAGAGAACTAAGGAGAACAAAAATAAAAAACCACTGGCCAATTAAAATCGCTTGAGGCCTTTTCCGTCGTTTACGGCTTCTTGCTTTAGTCCACCACGTAAGGTTCTGTCCGGCAAATTGACGGCACCTACGGCCCAGGAAAGACCAACTAGGTCCTAACATAATAATAATAATAATAATAATAATAATAATAATGATAATAATAATAATAATAATAATAATAATAAATATATCTATCTACAGTGCATAATAAAAACATTAAGCTAAAAGATTATCTTTGACCTTTTTCATTAAAAACTTAAAAGTCATCTTAGAAAACTGGTTAAAATCAAGACAGTTCCTTACACATGCAGGTAAAATATTAAAGCTTTTAGCAGCTTGGTCTTGATAAATATGTGACACTAGCGGGATTTTAAGCTGCATAGCTGCACTGGACCTCAGAGTTCGATTGTGCATAAATTGCTTCAGTCGCAGGTAACCTGGCCATTTACGAGAATAAATCGCCTTGTGAACTAGCTTTAACAGCTGCCATTCGATATGTTCTTTGACTGGTAGCCAACATAGCTTTATAATATCCTCACTTTCAACAAATTTACCTACAACAAAGCTCGCACATGCTGTTTGAATTCTTTGTAGGCGTTAAACAAGGTAATGTGGTAAATTATGATAAACAACACAATTGTAGTACAACTTGGAAAGTACTAGGGCCTGAACTAACTGCTTGCGAATATGAAATGGAAGAAAGTTCCTCAATTTCTTTGAGATTCCAAGAGTGCGATAGCAAGAAGCTGAAATTTGCTTGACATTTTCTTCCCATTTTAGGTTGTGATCAATGTGGGTCCCTAAAAGTTTTGCCGAAGACACACGTTCTAAAGATATACTTCCAACTCTTAAGTCAATGTCAAAGTTATTAAGTTCAAGATAGGAAGAAAGTTTAGTGGAAGATAATAATATGTACTTCGTTTTTATAATAACATGTTTTTTTGATAATAACATGTACTTCGTTTTGCTGGGTCCTTCGGATGACCAAGCCCGGCTCTTCCACCAGATTTGTAAAAGCAAGATTGTCGGGGGGAGAGGACCTCTTTTACAAATGGACGAGCACGTCATTTTCTTTTGAACACGTCTCCGTTATTGCTCCTGGTGTACCGTTAACTTCATCAGCCTATTACCATTGTCAACCTAATGATTGTGCTCTCCCTCTTTTATGCCGACCTGGACGACACCTGTAAATCAAGCATTAAACTGACAACCAGGCTTGCTTAAGAACTTACACAGCCGTCGCATAACGGCACTACGCTTGCGTAGGAGAATAATTCATATTTTCCTTGGACCGAATACGAGAGTCGAAATCTTTTTCATTTCAAATTTTCTTTATGGTTTCAAAAGAATCTGGCCAAAAGAAAACAACGAGAGCAATATTAAATTGAATGAAAACATTATTACGGCAATGTACAAAAAAAAACTAAAATATAGATTGTTGTACAATCGTTGTCAAACAACTCAACTCAGGCTTGTTTATTTACGGGTTAGAGACTGTTGGGAGTGTTTTGTTTTCAAATACACGCACGCGCTTACTGTACAATGAACGAGAAATTTTCAATACTGCACGAAGCGAAGCTGAGTGCAGTATTGAAAATTTCGAGTTCATTGTACAGTAAGCAAGTGCGTGTATTTGAAAACAAAACACGAACTAACAGTCTCTAACCCTTTTAATATTCAATCTGAGTTCACT
>CM042750.1:29995570-30013622 GCA_022496165.2 Catalaphyllia jardinei | reverse complement strand
ACATGAACAAGCCAAGAGGTTGATTGCAAGCTGCAGTAAACGCACACTTAATTCAAATGCACAATTATATTAAATATAATATAAACAAGTTTGGTAATATATGCCTCAAAGAAGACAGCAAAGAAATGAAAGCGCCACTGTTCAATAAGTCTGTGCACCTTGATATTATTGATTCAATCAAATTTTGCATACGAAGCCACATGTTTCTGGTGAAAAATTCATTTTTGCCCAATTGTAGAAAACATAACTGTAAGTAAACCTAAGACTTGAAAAACTACTTTATCTCAGTTGTTAAGTCTTTTCTGGGTACTGAAATAAGTGAACAAGCGAGAGATACGGTTACTTGAATTTCAAAGTTCAAATCATTACGCACGGGATACGTAAATAAGAAACTAGAAAAGTCTAGAACACTTAATTACAGGAAAGTTGATCAATTTGAAAGAAATGCAACTTTCTAATAAAACCAAACGTCATTTCACAGAGACACTCATTTTAACTTATCGTAAATTTAATTTAGTGGCTTTTTCAATAGCTGTTGGCCCTGAGACAGCGGAATCTTTGTTTCCACTATCAATTCTCCTTGGCCGATAATGAACGTTGTCCGTAATGTAATCCCAGTGAACTGTAACGCGGAAATGAATGAAGTCTTGCCCATTGTTGATTATGATTTATGCCCACATCTGCCCGGAACAAATACGGAGCCCGAAATTAAAGACTACTTTTCGCCATAGGAAATACATCTTCGTTAGACAAGCAAGCTTCATTAATTGAGCGGAGCTAGCGAAATTGCAAATACGTACTGTTCTTAACAAATAACGCAACTGGGCGTTTGAATTGTCTCCTAAGCCGTTGCGGATGATAATCCTACAGACTCCAAGTCGTCTGACGGTCATCAAATAGGGTATGAAATACAACTTAAGAAAACGAATGACACACAAAAAAATCTAATGGTAGCTTGAAACAAGCTTTTAACACGATTTTCGTCCAAAAAGTTAAATACATTTTGTAGTAAGATCGTTTTTCTTGCAAAAGTGACGCGGTTTTTATGACTTTCAGCATCTTCATTATTGATGTAAATTAAGAGTGATTTCTTGGTTTGCTTTCGTATGTTTGGTATCGACTGGCAAGTTGGACAACCAAAGCGCACATCTGGAACTAAATTGAAAAATCTCATAATAACATTGCACACAACCCCAAATTTGTATTCAGTTGTGTGTAGCTGCTATATATCTGAGTGTTTCAAATTAAGACAATTTCAGCTTCACTAAAAAACAAAATGTGCAAATGTCACTGGCCTGTATCATCAATTGCCTAAATTGTGAATCGAAACAAGGCGAGTACTTAAGAAAAATGCAACTCGCATGTCCCCATATGCCAAAGGACTGAACCGAGTTTATTTGTCTAAAAACGCGTAATTTTAATTGATGCTTATAAGCCTGTAACCTTTTCCCAAGGACTCTTATTAAAAGTAAAATATCGGAACTAAACTGAATGAAAAGTTTATTATTTGTATATGTCCCGCAGGAATTTGAAATCTTCAGAGACGGTCGGACCGTAGAACTAACTTTGATCTCTTATTGCATCCATTCATACATGTAAATAGAGAGAGTCTGGGTTCTCCAGGTGTGACCGTTCTTAATTTTCAACAATTAAAAAGCACTTAAACCATCTTCACTAAAGAGCTATTGCATCAACACTTAAGAGAAATCGTTCCTCCAATCAGAGCTCACGTAATCGGAATGTGCGTGTAATGGCAGCATTACCTGTGACTTTATAAGCTGTTACCGTGTCCATTCGCATCAAATTACACGAAAGATGTCCAGACTACAAGATAAACGTATACACTCATTCATTTGAATAATGTGTCTTCACCATCGAGAGCCTGTTCGGCTTTGTGGTTTGCAAATTACGCCCTGTAGTAAGTTTTGATGTGTACTAATTACACCCTTTTTATAGCGCATACGAGGTTGCGAAAGAAATGTTTAGGCCTTTCTTTACTAGGATCTTAGTTTTTCAAAATTTTTTTGTCAGTTGGTTTAACTTTCTAATTAATTCTACTCGAGGGCCAGGTTAAGAGACGACGTTCAAAATCGAAAAGGGTGTTGAATTAAGCAGGTGTCCAGCATTTAAATGATAATCTCAGCTTGCTAACCATAGGCTCTTTGAATAAGCATCTTTTGCGCTGTGGGCGAGCTCCAAAGAGCGAAGGTTCCCGAATACACTGCATCTAATGTTATTATTATTATCCTTAGGATTCATGTTATGGTAAGTGCATTACTTCTGTAAAAATGTATTAGTATTAATTTCCAGTTTTGTGAGAAAAAGTGTTTTTTTCCAGAACTTTCGGTTCGATTAGAATATTTTTTCCCATAGATGAATTTTATTGCGTGTTTGTTTTTGTTGTTGTCGTTGTTCATTGTTGCGCTTGTTCAGTGTTTGTTTAAAATCTTCCATTCTGATCCTGAGCGTTGACAAAAAAAGATGAATTTTTGTCATTGAAATAAAATTAAATTTATGCTAACACTAAAATACAAATTAATTCGTCCGTGTGAAGGTATCACGTACCCACGAGGATTATTTTAGGCGTTTTTTAAATCTAATTTTCTTTTTAAAATGCCTGTGTGCATTCATTTACTGTATTTTTTGTTGGTTGTTAAGTAGAAGAAAAACGCAAAAGAAAAGAGACGAAACATGAAAAAGAAGCGAATTACTACTTTATTCCAAATAGGTTCTATCGGAGCAAATCAGATTGATGACCCAAATATTAGTCATTCTACTTAAAAGTTGGATAGCAATTCAGCTGGCCACGAAGGCATATTCCGAATATTCTGGATATGATAATGCTATTTTCATCCAACAATTAACATCGTCTTAGAAATCCGAGCTCTATTAACAACCCCGCAAACCAGAAATAAGCTTATCACCTCACGTCACAATACCTAAAGTGTGCGCTATACGTTTTTTAAGTCAGGATACGTATGCCGCCCATAAACTATAATACACGATAATTTTAATCATTTTAATCAACGCCTTTAACAATTTGCATGTACAGTTATATAAATATAGTCGTAAACATGGGATAACCCATATATACGCTGGCTTCCAACGTGATCATTTAACTCTGTTATAAGCCGGTATTTTACACATGCGAGGCTGAAAGGATCCTTAGCAAAAGACAAGCAGAGAGGTAAGTAACTCATTGCCAATTGATACTGAATAACATTACAAGTAAATTAAAAAAATGTATACTTTTTGAAATGAATTGAGACTATGACAGATTTCTCAGTACTGAAATCCTAAGGCAGGAATATTCAGCGATGAACATATAGGAAGCTGAAGGGTAATTTAAACACAAAGAAAGGTAAAAAAGCATCAAGTGTTATTATAATTGAATTTGCACTAGATTTTTGCAAGTGAATGATAGAAAATTGAAGAATTTGGACTCTTACAGATGCATTATTAGTCAAGAATTCAGAAAAAAATATATGTTAAGTTGAAATACCAAAAGGAGACGTAAACAAGTGATTACATCTCTTCTAATAACACATATTTCGGGCATTCAAGCAGCAACAATGCAATAGCACATTCCAAAAAAAATGTCCAGTGGGAATTTAATAAAGAAATGATAACAACACGCATTAAATTAAAAAAGAAGATGATGAAAACGCTAAAAGAGAGACCTTTGCTAGCTTTACAAGCTTTAAAAAATCAAAAAACCAAAGAATGCTACAGATTCAAAACACTTCAGCAAACTACTTATGCATATACAGTTGTAAGAGATCGTTGAAATAAAGGTTTTCAGGCGTTTTGCTTTAAAAAAGAGGTAAGGAATATAATAGAGTTCTGGTAACTAATCCTAGATGGAATAAAAGACTTTTACAAGAAAACTAGCACCAAACGTGACAAATTAACCTTATTTTAATCCTCAAAAAATTATACTAGGGCTTGGTAACATTGACAAAACAAAATATTCCTATTAATATAGCTTATAGGTCTAGGAATAATTGAAAAAAGAACAAGAAGTTCCGAAACGAATCAATCCACAATGCTTTAGCTGGATTTGTTCAGTTCAGCATCACGATAAAAACATTAACGCCGATATGCAAATGTGCTTAATGAAATAAACTTAGATTTCAGAAAAAAAAAACAGAAGATGACAACTTAAGACGCAATTGTTCGACTAATAGCCCAAAGCTAATTGCGTTTCCTTTCGGGCTTTTAAGTAGGTATGATTCACTTAAACTTCAACAGACCATTTAGAAACAATATGCAACGAATCTGTTTGCTCTACGGTGTTGGTGACAACTGAACCAACGAACCCAACTAAAAATTTGTTTAGTTTTTTTTATATATTTTCTGCAAACAAAACAGGAATCTTGGTTTCGGAATCGTCACTCTTTTGGCTTAGGAATCCTATCATATTCCCGGAAAACCAGGCCTAACATTTCGATTTCGATTATTGTAAGCAAATTACTTACAATTGAACATCTTAACAATAGGGCAAACCATATTAGGAAACATCTTTGCCTTTTGATACCACTTCATCAATATCGTTCAGTTTCACAAAGAAGCATGAGAGGCTGATTGTATGTAAAGTTGAAAACATTTATTATAAACAACCAGCACCTGGGATTAGACTTATTTCGATCTTTACCCAGTTTTATTATATAATAGTTGACATAACTCTTTCGCTCAAAGAAAGCTAAACTTGAGAGTTCGCAATTCTCTTAAGGAGGGCGGTGCCTTTTGCGCGCGCTGGGGTTGACGCTGAAAGAGTCAACTAGCTATCAAGTGCACGACTAAAATGAAAGCAAATTTTTCCCGCTGTGACCAAATCAAGTTTAATGAACCTGTAGTTAACTAGGAACACCAGAATACCATCATATCGCTAGCTACTAACTGTTAACGTCTTCCAGCCGAAAACTTAGCTGTTTTCTATCGAAAATTATACTGAAATTGAACTGCAAATGCCTTACTTACAGTGGAGGCGACAGGAAAAAATGTAACGGGTACCGTAAAAGCTTTCAAAAAAGATGAATTTAAAAGACGCGTGGTTATACCTACATTTTATATCATGAAATGGAAGTGGCAAGCTTAGTCAACAAGTGAGTAGTTTCTGGTTTTGAGCAAAAGGCATTACACTGCATTTTCGCTGAACGAGAGTAAGGTTGTCAGACACGCTAAAATCAATTTTGTTATTAAAAACATATTGTGTTCTGTACCATTTGCCATGTGGTTTAAAGATCTTTTTTAAAAGTTTTTTAAAAGTGTTTGATTTTCTGTATGTAAAGGAGAATTCCTAGGCAATCTGTGAAGAAATGCCCTCTTCTTCTTTCTTCAACAATGCTCAGCATACTTGTTGAGTTTCAAGGCTAATCATCTCGAAACAATGCGTGGCTACCCCAATTTTTCCTTGTGGATTCCAATAGCCCTTACAAAGATCTTTTTTTCCGTGTGATCCTAACCTGATGTAAAAACCTTTCTACTTAGTAGGCACTGTCCTCAGTTAAGAATCTCAGTGTCGAGATCTACGTGATCCATGTGATCTCAAAGGATTTCCCATTGAAATAGCTACACGCAGACCTTCGAGCAACAAAAGATCCTGGACTCGTTGAGGGAATAGCGTCATGCAAAAATAATGCATCAAGCATTAAAAGAAATAGTAAAAAAAAAACAGCACGGCAACAATAATTTTTAAAAAGGAAACAACACATTCACAAAGTGTTTTCCGACAACTGAAAATAACATATGAATGTCGAGAGATGTTTTATGTGGTAGAAAATGCTGTTTCCTTTTCAAAAATGATAGAAAAATAGAATTAGTTGCCTGACTATCAAGTGTGACAATGATAAATTCTGCATCACAAATGTTCACTTGAAAAATAGAGACAGATGACGAAAATACAAATATGAGGCCTTTTCCACTATTTTCTTTCTAAATATTACAAGGTACTCAGCCGAACCACCAATGCATAAACGTATCTAAGTAAGCAATTCAAAGGTGCACAACACGAGATTCCTGCAATTAATTTTCATGTTCTGTTGCACACCCAAGCGGAGGGGTATTTTTTCTAAATTAAAAAAGTGAAAAGGAAAAAAATGGATGCATTGCTGGAAAAGAAGGTTCAGTACTTCTTGCGATTTCTAGCTCCTTATTTTGAATTAACTCATTGCTAAAAAAAGAAGCACCTGCTCAAGTTTTTTAGTAAATTGTTCTTTCTCATTATCCAGCACTGACCACGATACCACAATCAACAAAATTCTGTGCGCATTAGTAAAACTGGGAAATGCGAGGCATAATTGAGAGTAATTTTTAAGTACTCTAATTTACAAAATGATCTTTCATCAGACTTGAAAATTTCTTTTCAACTGTACAGGTAAATTAGGACCTAGCACAAAGTTCTAATATGTAATAAGTTAACATATATTCTACCTGCGTTATTAATTCACATAGTCTTACGTTTTAATAGACACATAACTCGGTGGAAGCCTGCACTTTCATAACGTTTCAACGTAAAATGAAATTACACATTCAACCACGGAAATATGAGACATAAAACCCCTCGGACTCTTCGGGGCCTTTGTTTCACAAAATAAAATATTGATTGAAAACAGTTTCTTTGTGCATACCAAATTGCAAGGTGCACTTTTTGTCGAAAACTACGGAAATGTGAAAACGAGGAATGCTTTAACCAATAATTCAGTTTGTAGTATCATCTATAAAAAAAATAAGAGTTAGTACGTGACTTTCCTACAAGCGCTTCCCAATTACATGAATACATGACGGTTACAAATTTGCCTTTGACGATAGGCACCCAAAATTACACTACGTCCCACGAAGCGAATTCTAAATCTTTTTCCGGACAAAAAATGAGCTAAAATTGACCATTTCCTCCCCTTAAAATGTGAAAATTAAACGATGTCTAGATAATATTTTCTTCAACAAATTTTTGGAATGGACGGAAAATGAGCTTTCTGGTAAACCTCAAGCTGATATAGAGTGTTTCATTTCGCCGCTTGTTTCTAAATATGAAATAAAAAACGACATTTCAATAATAATGTCGTTTGAACTCTTAAAATATTCATTAAATACGAAGATAACTCTACGTGATCTCAAAGGATTTCCCATTGAAATAACTGCACGCAAAACTTCCCGCAACAAAAGATCCTGGTCTCATGGAGGGAAATCATTGAATCTTCTATAATATGAATCGAATTCTCTTGGGGAGCGCAAGGTTCCGAAAATACTCGATGCTTACCCCAATGGTTTGATAACAGATTTCATTCAGTTGTTGACATCACGGAAAACAAACAATTTATTCATCCTTATCAGAATAAATATCTGCCCTCGAATCTATTAAAACGGGCGACATAGGCAGGTGTCGTTGACAAAGTGACCATAAATTACTTTTTCAAAACGGCATAATGGTAAACTGCGCAACATTGCAAGGAACGCCTGATCATCCGAGTAACATTCACACTCAAGTGGAACTTGAACAACGAGCGAGCTAGAAGGAATATCGATAAAGGTACGCATGAATGTATGTACACGCGTGAAGTGCAAACCCAGCCCTTGATCAAACCGAGCTAAAGAGGGGGGATTTATGACTCCGGAAAGCCTTGCCTTAATAATAACAATAAATTCGCTTTCTGTAACAACAAAGCACATTGCTCGCGGACAGAAGCCGCCCTTTCTCGTTGAAGGTCAAATTCAGAAACGAACCTAAGCAATCTTTTATCCGTTTATTACCGTTTTGCGAGATCGTTCTGGGCGTGTTTTATAAACACGAGTCATTTAACTCATCCGATGTTGAATATAGGGCTGTTTTTGGCCAAGAACAGCCCAGAGGCAAAACCATTTGACACTGGATTGATCGCTTTCGGAACAGGAGCACGATCAGAGTCAAATGACTTTAGGCTGTACGAGTTAGTTGTAAGAGAAACTATACTGCACTTTTAAAAAGAACTACTATACGCGAGCTACACACGGCAGCTAAACCACTGACTCGCAAGTCAGAGAGTATCATGGTCCTGCTCAGTGCATAATACCTAAGAGATTATCAACGGGGAGTCCCGAAAACCAAGAAAAATAATCTCTCCGCGGAAATCAGTAGACTCCCACATAGGTTTCGTGTCTCTTGCAACGTTTTGTAACAATACTTGTGGAAATTTAACACATTTTAGTAGTTTTGTTGCTGACGCGGACATTGTCTTCAGATACACGAGTAATGAATTATCACCCGGCTTTACTTCCTTGGAAATAACCCTGCACGCAATGTAAAAACATACATTGGGCTTTGAATATCAAAACTGGGGTTTGCAAAAATCATTGCATGTTATGGCGAATACTGAATCATTCCATTTATAATAAATAAGTACCGGGTAAGGATTTTCACTCGATTCTGACCCTCGCAAGAAAAACATAAAATCAAATCTGTGTTCGGAAAATCAAGTTTGTTTCTATAAATGTTCTCTGTGACAAATTATGTGAGTGGGCAGAGGACATGCTCCAGTTATGTACATCTCTGTTTACTGCTGGTCAATTCATTCTTGTCATGGCTTACAACTTTAAAAGCATGGTAGGGTAAGTACTTTTGATCAGTGCTAGTTGGCGGCACACATAGGAAAACACTGAAAAAAAAGAATGGTGTTGTAAGAAAAGACAACAGCCCTGAATACCCCCAAAAATACTTTCTCTAATGCAATAAAACAAGTCTGTTTCTTTCTGTTAGTTTTCAAAGCAAGGTAAGACTTTGTACTTTTGATCAATGATGATCAGATAAAAATATAATTGTTTTGTGATCAGCAAAGCTAACTCGCTTAAATTGCAAAAGACAATGTCTGACGTAAACGAATATTGCACAAACTTTGACAATGAATTCTTTTACTCATTTTCTAAATGATCCATGTAGAACCGTGTGTTTGATTCGACAAATGCATGGAAAAAATATTTTACTCTGTAAGTGTTTTCAAATATTAGGCGCAGTTAAAAAAAGAAAAAATATTTTTAAAAAGCAAAATAATTTGAACCATGTAGTCATTTAACTGACAACTGATTTGCAGAAGAAGATCGATTGTCGCCGGCTAGGGTCAAAAATAGTATTTGAAGTATAATAAAGACAACAATTCTCGTTTGACTTCGAAACTATATATCATGGTTCGGATATTTTCTTTGGGCATTAAAACTTCCTAGAACCTCACAGTTCTCAAGCACCTTCACTCGAAATAAACCGCTCGCTTATAAGATTAGAGACATTTAATTTCATGCATGAAGACAAATATCAGGGCCTTCACTCAGACAACAAGCGGTAACCAGCGCTCAAAATAATGAAAAACAACCTAAGACGATTATAAAGAACTATGAAACGGCTCACTACGAAACGTGATATTGCGGTATTTGCCTCCAGCGTTCTCATTTCAGATTCAGATTGCTTCAGTTTTGATTTTCCTGCTGGTTTTAAATTTCGCCAGTGTAAAAATCTGACGGGACCGGAAGACATAACATAGCTTGGTGCTTGCAGTGTTTATGACAAGGTTCAACTCAAACTGGGTTATTATTTCGGTGACAACTAGCAATATGAAAGGTCATAGTTATTAGCTGGTTAAAAATCAAATTAGATTTCTTTCAGTTGGACATGCCGCCAAAGATGTTCAGTTCTTTTTCTTGACTCCACAACGACACTGCACGATATTATGATAACGATCTTATTTTCATTATATAACTCTTTTTTATCGAAATTACCTGCCGGTAGATGTCTTCCTCAGTTATTCAGCACTTATCTGTGACAAAAAATACTGAACTTTTTACACATGGGCACATTGTGTGAGAAATCTCGGCCACGCTTTTGAACATCAAAGTAATTTAGCTCGCGTTCAAAGAAATCTCACGTAGAGCCGGAGTTTGCCTTCCTCTTAGTGTATTTTCATGCTACATTTTAGTAACCTAATGTCTCTTAGGTTTTCCGTAGGCTGAAGATAACCTTGTCAGGTATAAACAGAATGACCCCAAATAACATAATAGACTTGTTTGGCATATCTATTGCATGTCTACTTTATTTTTGGTTCATGCATAAAATACGGTTGCCAGCCCTTACAACCAAATATGGTAAATAGACGATAGGTGTATTTACAATATGATTCTCTTCAGATATGTCCGGGATTGAAGACTAATGATATTCAAATTCCTTATGTGTCCTCATTGGTAAAAAGTCACCAAAACACACACAATTCTGTCAAATATGAAGTAATATGAAAATTTCAAATAACCCTGCCAAATATGAAGTACTGAATTCAATTATACTTGCGTTTAATCCTGGACATGAGTGATTCTTTTACATGGCATGACTGAAAGCACTGAATATTTTTAGCACCTTCCCCGCTGTCAAAACGAACAAAACGCCAAAATTAACTAAGTGATATGTAAAGTTAAATAAATTATTAAATGGAAGATACGTCACAATATGAAAAAAACCTGGATTAGCACAAATTAATGACACAAAATGATTTACTTAAAATTTCGAAAACTGACTCAATTTCGCTCGGAAAATGGAAATCTATTTTGAACATAAATCATTCAGGCCGACTTTACTCAAGAACTCGTATATGTAGAGGAAGCTTGTCCATTCAATAATGGATTGAAGTTTTTAAATCAACAAAATGAATCTTTGGGAAGCCAACAGTCAAACTTCGTGAAATTCTTTCTACGTCCGCGTAGTTTTGTGAACTACCAATTCCGTGATCTTTCCATAACATCTAGCTTGGGATCCACCATCCGGTCGATTCAGAAAAACGTGATGAGGTAATACTACAGTAAGATAATGAGAACATTAATGAGATAACTATTCTATTCCTCATGCTTGGTATATGCGACGTGATTACAACCAAATCCGTATTACTCGATGGGCTGGTTATTTCTCATCCCGTATTCAACACGCGACATCGTTGCTAAATATACAATAAATATTTAAAAGCCGCCTTTTATCATGGCATTGTAACAAAACCGATAGATGAATTATGCGTTTTTCCTTTAAATATAGAATGAAATTTTGAATCGTACGTGATTGTGTATGAGAAATGTAACTTAAAGTATTAGAATCGTGTAGAAATTACCACGATCACATGAGACTTTTCATTAATTCTTTACGTCACAGAAGTGGGCTAATGCGTCAGTGAAAAAATAATTACATCATTTTTCCTAAACGGTTCGAAAAATCTATTGGATAGTTGAGCAAAAGACCAAAGGAACCTTCAATTTAAACGAAAACTTTAGGTTTTAGTGATTACTTTAGGCCCCACCGCTTCAGTTCTGAAAGAGAGAGAGAGAAAAAAATAGAGGAATCTTTAAAAAGAAGAACTTTGTTGACCAGACGACCAGGTACCTTCACAGGTAAGCCGATGATAAAAAAAAAAATCAGTAAAATCGAAAGGTCAGTAAGCTGCTTAAAGCTTGGTAACATTCTTTATCAGTATTGCGCATTTTAAAGGTGAAAGCTTTAAAAAACAATTGCACTGAAAATCTCGATAGGAAGACTCTACGGAGTGAACGAATGACCCTGATATTCTTGAGTGAATCCTGTTTGACAAATACTAGAAGAAAATCCGTGATCAATCATTTTGATTCAGAAGAAAACGCATTTAAACTAGTGTATTCGAAATCATAGGCAGAAAATTTGTACGGCTTGCTGTGTATTAATGTTAAAACCACCACGGGGCAAAATGGACCCGGGAGATGAGCAAAAATAGCGTAATTACTCTTCAAGCAATTATCTTGTAAGACATTACAATCTGCATTTTCGAGTCTTTTAGAGGAATGCACTCATCTGCAGAATGGACATGTGATACCCTTTAATCTTTAAAAAGTTGCAGAGATGTTGTCTGGGCGAATATCATGTCAAAACCGAATCGACGATACTAGAAAGACAAACTACGTTCAGAACTTATAAACGTCTGCAACATCTGAAATCGTTATGGTGAGTGCGGGAACGAAAATGCCGCTAACAAAAATAGCCAGGCATTGAAGAAATCTAGCACGTCGCTTTAATTGATAAGAGACTACAAAATAACTGTCCTCAGATGTACATCTGCCGAGGGTCCAAATCGTACTCAGATGGAGGTTTTTGACTCAGACATGTGAACTTGGCCCTTACTTCAAAATTACTGCGTAATCGACTGCAATCAATGAATGAACCAAAGCAAAACGAGAAGAGGTATAGTTTTTAGTCTTTCCTTTTTGATAAAACTAAAACGAGAGGTTTGTTAGATGAGCTCCTGACCTTAGACTTCTGGATTTCTTTATGATAATCTCACTTAATAGCGAACTTATAAGTTAGAGTCAAGCCGCTATGTTATGGAGGCTTGCCACTGAGTCATGCCACGGAGATAAAAAAAAATAAGCATATTTGTTTATTTTTCTTCGTTGCACTACACAGAACGTGAGGGTGTCCTCTAATTATAAAAGTTCACGAGTCGTCGTAAGGAGCGGCGGTGTCCTGAAACACATATCGGGTCTTAATTAATAAATAGCGATCGGTGAAGTCAAAGAAAACAGTGGGCGATCGATTAAAACTGATCCATTTTACAAAAGAACCATGCCTGCTTTAAAAGGTTCATCTCGATATCCTGCCGTTAACCCAAGACCATTAAGAGAGCCGGGTATGTAGTCACTCACAGCTTCGTATTTTAAGCCTGGAGTAAGTTCTAAAAATTATGATAAACTCTTGTGCAACGCTGAAAAGTATTTTAAAATGCCAAGATTTCGCGCGCTTGTCCCACCTCGACTCTTAGAGACGCAGCTTGC
Source organism: Catalaphyllia jardinei (assembly GCA_022496165.2). Lineage (NCBI taxonomy): Eukaryota > Metazoa > Cnidaria > Anthozoa > Scleractinia > Caryophylliidae > Catalaphyllia > Catalaphyllia jardinei. The sequence goes on along the minus strand of CM042750.1, from coordinate 30,000,827 downwards.
AATCACATTTCCAACCATCTACCCGAGTACATCGATAGTACATCGCCTTACTTAAACATTGTTTTTCAAAGAAGTAAAGGTGTAATTGTTTGTAGGTTAACCATTTCGAACTTTTTCAGTTTATAGATAGAGTCAGTAGGAACTCGAAGCCTATTGAAGCTCGAGGCCTCCAGTGCTGGTTAAAATGAATAAATTTTTCTTACTCCACGAGGTGGTAATGAATTTGCACACCAAAATTTAGAATTTTAATTAATTGCCCGCTAACATGATACTGGAACTAAAATTAAACGAGACAAGCCTCAAAGAAAAGTCGACCTGGGAGAAACAATTCCAGTCGGACGCGAAAGAAATTATCACCATGCTGCATTTAGCAGTAATTTTAACAGGTATTGATGGGTTATGATCTTGTCAACTCAGTGATTTCTTCTCGTAGCAATGTTTAAACAATGCACTATGCGCCAAAATGCGCAATACTCACACAGCGAAAATTGAATTTGAAGCCAGAAGTTTTTGTTCAATTCTAAATGTGACATTTCACAAAGGCATTTTCAGATGTTCGTTGCTATCAAACTGAAAAAAGGGAATTCAAACTTGAGCACTGAGCATTTTAGAGGCAAGAAAACACTGACACACACAAAACACATGATCAACGAAGTGTTCAGTTTTCGGGTTGCACTCTCCATCTAATAAAACAATACTGACAAACAGGAAAAAGCCACACTCCTATTTATAAATACTGTTGTATTCATATGGAGGAAAGTTTACTCTAAAAACGTTTTAACAATGAAATTTTAAAAAAGAGGCAGTACAATATTTATTTGTCATCCCAAGGTATTTTTATTCTAATTTCAATTTGCAACTTTGCAATTACAGAAAACCATTTTGCGAAACTATTAAAGGAAAAATGTAGAGAATGAATTAGAATATAATCCATTGCATTTTGCACCGGTCAGCTGGCAATGGCTTTATATTTGATTTGATCAATGCTAGTTTCTAGAAACATCAAAAGGGTACTTGTGGACTTAGTGATTCCACGGCGGCAAAAGGTTTCTGAGGAACTGTTATACAGGTACTATTCCATGTCGTAAATGTGCTCTTCAGTATGAAAGATTCCATTTCTATGTAACAGACAAAAGAAAAAAACAGGACTAAAATGACTTTGAAGTGTCTCCTACAATTCCCACCGGCTTTTTGCAAATAATTCGGTTTACATGCAGATGCTCTTTCGATTAGGATTTGTTTTTGTTATAAAATTGTCTAATTAATTTTCTGGAAGTACAAACAACGTATGCAGAAAAACATATTATAATCACCTTTGTCCTAAAGGATTGTATTCCAATGATATTTTTGCAACAAAAAACTTAGAAGTAACTCGGTCGAGTAACCAGTTAAATACTAGTGTTTCAAAAAAGCGAGGTTATCAACCGCGGGCGTTTGCTTAGCACCTGTTGAACTTAAGCCTCGAATCACCATTTGGTCTTGTTATAGGACACCACAAAAAGAATATGAGACATGCACATAATTGTTTAAGCCACCGACATCATTTACATAAACACAGGTTGAAGTAAGAACAACAGAAATTTCCCTAAAGTCATTTCATTTCAAGAAACATGTTTATCTTCGCACTTAACGGTTTTATAAAGTGAGGATTTAGTCGGGTTATTTTTCTCCATTATTCGCTACAGTGTTTAGACACAGGGACCAAACCTTAAATAAATGAATATATTCAAACATCTCATATTCAAAACAAAATGGAGAATTTAAGAACAATATACTGTAGAGTACGTTCTTGATAAAAAATGATTTAAGCTTTAATCTGTTCCGCAAAAGGCTATCTCTTTCCCCAAAACCTAATTTTAGTCCAACTATATAGTTGCCATAGCATGACTAGATCTAGAAGGAATGATAACCAATATTTTGGAGGTAAGAGTGGAGGCGGGAGCGGGACAAGCCAGCCAGCTTCTGTCTTGGCAAATTTTGCGTTTTCTCGACTTCGACTACGACCACCCCTTCGAAGCAAATTTTTCTTGGCATTTCGGTTTCTTGGTTGATTGCTCTGACTTCAAAGTAACATAAAAAATTTTTATTCCAGGTTTCGTCTTAAAACTCAAGAGCATTTTCTATGTGAAAAAACGTGATCTGACGCCATCTGATATCAAACCCATTTTTCCACGTTTCGTATTGCACGGCCAGCAATCCATCACTTCTGCCATCGCAGCGAAAAATTAATAAGAAAACAACTGAAATTAGGTTTAATTAAACTGAGTACACTCGACATGGAGTTGCCACGATACCTCAGATCTAATAAAGGTATGCTGTCAGTTGTCACCAGTAAGTTGTTTCACGTACGTCTTCTTCTGTAAAGGCTGAAAAAGAACTCACTTCTTGGACGTCAAAAGCATATGCCAATATCTCGGAGTTGCCTTGAAAACAAGCTTCAAAACATGTTCACTCTTAAAAACCCTTTCTTTCAGTTCACTCCAATGAAGTTGACATCAAGTAATGTTTGGATGTGTGCTGGGAATTTTTGGACGTTTCAAGGCTGAGTACATTTCATGACACTCGGTCACTTCAATATGCACACACAGGGAGGTCTGATAATGAAAATTTCGTTATGTTCCGTAGATAAGAGAGAATTGATGTAGGCTGGAAGGAGCTCCATTCTATCGCGCTGTGGGAATATTTTTTCATGAAGGTAAGTAGATATTGCATGAAATACCAACAAATTGTTATTATTATTCCGCGCTGTAGGCCACTTGCAGACCATCCAACCTTTTTATTCATGTTTATTCAGATAGTGGTCGCCATGTTAAATTAAACATCAGATACTGAAGCAAGGCTTACACTGACCCTATAACTTCAGTAAGAAAGCTGGAATCGCCAGTAGTGGGTCATAGGATTTTGAGTTTGTCCAACGTAAAAGTGAAAAGAGCAACTTGCAATGCGGAAGCTACTTCAAGTTCAACAAAGCCAGACGAGGCTGACAAAAATGAAATGGCTTTACTCAAAATGTTCAAAATATAAGAACAGAATTATATAAGAAATGAAAAAAGAATCTGGTTATTCTCAAAGAAAAATAGGCGCTGCCAATAACGTAAATTGTGGCTTTGCTTCAATGTAAGGAAAAAATTGTGCCTCTTGGCATTTGACTCGGCAAGTTTAATTAAAATAAAAACAGCTCCTGGTTGTTTGCACAACTTTTTATTAAATTTGAAACCTTTTATCCCAAATTCAACATATCTCACCCTCGTTACTAATTACCTTTCACTCCGTTTAGTTTTAGCTCAGTTTCGAGCAATTTGTTAGAACGTGCATCAAAAATATACCGCCGCAGAGTTGATGATTTAATTCACTTCAAGCTATCGTCCCTTTGACAATGTGTTTCATCACCAAAAGAACCGTCATTTATGTTGGGAATTATAATAGATAGGAGAGAAAGATGTCAGAAGTTACTGAAACGAAGCTTTAATTAAGCATTTCTCCAAACGTCTTGAAAATATATTTTATAATTTGTCTATGATTCACCGTTGCAATAAGCTTGGTACCAACTCTCCTCGGTACGACAATCAAATCCATAAACACCAGCAGCTGGAAGTGGAAAGCACGTCCACGGCAATTCATGAGTATTTTTCATTCGTTAGTTTCGACAACTGTGACTACTATTTCGCAATGTCATTCAAACTGCTGCCTACAAAGTACCGGAAAGTGGCACAAGCCAATTTCGTCTCTACAGTCAACACCTGATCAACGACATGTATGTACACAGAGCGCAGGAAAACTACGTTCCACTTGAAATGCTGCCTCCGAAATAAAAATTGGAAGTGACATGTCCACGGCCGAGGGGCTTCGTCCACTGTTTCCCACTCGGATTCAGTAAACCTTTCCAATGGAACAGTTTTGATATATTAAGATTCAGCTAAACAGCGAGGCCTAGAGGACACAAACAAACAATTATATTGAATGACCATGTTTATTCATTTCAGTTTGTTTGTGTCCTCTAGGCCTCACTATCTAGCTGAATTTTAATATATCGAAAGCGACTTATTCCTTATTGTGTTTTCAAGTAGCCAGTTAGAAGCTTATGTTTTGCATACATTGAACTACTTACATGTAATTAAGATACTAGAATTGTTTTAAAAGAGCGCAAATTTCTTTAAGTTTCTCGACGCGAAAAATGACATTTTTTTCTGGGTGTGTGCATCAATATATACATAGATCATATTGGAGAGCAACACGTGATCGCCAAAACTCGATCGAAAACTGGACATTTGACAAATAAATAACATTTCCTTCTATGCAGAAGATCTGTCATTTAGTCAAATTTGTTCAAATATTGACGAAATAAGGGTTGATATTTTAGGCAGCATTATTTTAAACAGTTAGATGACAATACTCGAAAATTATTGCCAAGACCACTCCACAGTTGAACAAGGGACATACAATCGTTTAAAGTATTGAAAAATGTCTCAATACTAATTACAATTATTTTACTCCGTTTTCACGTTAACAAAGAGCATCCAAAGAAAATTAACGGCCTTCAAGCACATTCAGGGCGGCTTCACTCGTCAGTGTTGATTTGTGGGCTGAAACTAATTTAATGGCGCTGCTAAAAAGAAGTCAACAAATTAAATCAATAAGTTCAAGTTCCTATCAACCATCACACCGCTAGCATTAATTGCGTTTCGTTGGTCCCTTTCCGAACACAGCGCAAAATTAGGCGTCTTACTCAGCACAAACATTTTGACATGTTTTGAATGTTCCCCCTATTAGGGAACTTGTTCAATGTTAAAGACGGTATAAAAGCCGTATATCCAAGGTAAAAAAAATTATCGACACCCCTCAATTAGATATGTTCTCTATATTTCAGTTCAAGTTGCATTAGGTAGATTTTAATTAGATTCTACCTATATTGTCACGTTGTAATCAATTACACTGTTACATCCTTCTAGCCACTATCTTGAAAATCATCTCCTGCCTTTTGGTAACAAGGGGAGTGTCATTTGTATTTTCTCAGTACAGCACAAGGAATATAATTTTTCACGTTGTTATTGCCCCCGCAGGTTCTGGGCCAAAACCCGAGGAGGCATTAATAGTCTCCCAAGCGTATACGTATAAAGAATGTGTGAAATACTGGTAGTATGCGAATCAATCCAGATTTGAAGAAACTAGGCGCGCACGGCGGTCTCGGGTAATAGGTCGGGTTTCGCCATCTTCGAGCGGCATTTGAAGGTCAAAAAAATACACTTCAATTACAATA
>CM042750.1:29988070-29990570 GCA_022496165.2 Catalaphyllia jardinei | reverse complement strand
TGTCAGATAGTGATTCCGAGGCATTGATAGCGGTGAAGCTATGAGAAGATGAGGTTTTGTTATCGAAATATAGGTGCTGTAAAACAACAATGGTGTAAAAGAGTGTGATTAAAATTAACATCGACGTAAATTAAGATGCATTAAATTAACGCGATTCTTTTAAAATCACGTTAATAAAGTGCATCGTTAATTTACTGTAATAAGATAGTGGACGGGGCTTCAGTGAAGTTAAATAACTGTGGCATGTAATGCTTTGAATCTCTAGCGGTTTCAAGGGAACACCGACTCGAACACAATTGTGAGACACAACTTTGAAGCTGAAAACGTAAAGAAGGTCGTCCTCGTGCCGCTGGAGGCCCACGTCAACGTCGCCTTCAGATTTGAGCTTTACGGATGCACGATGAGTAAGTTGAATTAAACTCAGAGAATGATCAGTGCCGTATTCAGTGACAATACAAGTGAGCTAGCTAACAAAGCACTTGACAGGAGAGCGGAGTAAAACGGTTTTCAATTGAGTATGGTAAAACCAAACTGAACCAAAGTAGTCACTCTGGTCAATCGCAAAAATGACGGACAATCCAACGGAACCAATCAAACATGTGGCTGACAACGAAGCGCAGAAAACTCCTGGGACCGAGTCGCGATTGGTTTTGGTTGACTTGTGATTAATTAACATAATGGCGCCTATATTTTTTTAAACCAGTCCGTTAACATACTGATACAAAACCAAAGAAAATGCTAATTACCTTTGGCACTCAGTGAAAACGCTCCATTTTTATTGATGCAGTGCTAAATCCTCTTAAAAAGAAATCCATGGGCATCTGATTCCCTTATGATGGTTAAAAGATAGATGAGAACATTGGTCAAAATTTTAACATTCAGCTGACAATATGACGCTTTCCTAGCTTATCGCTGTGATCCGTGGTCTGCCGAGTTTACTTATAGCTGAGAAATGGGCTATCTTTCACCGTGTGCGCACACACGAGAAAGCGAAAGAAAGTTACAACTAAGAGAAAGTCAGCAGCCTGAGTGGGATTCGTCTTCAGTCAATTGCAAGTTTAAGTGTTTGTCAGTCGATGATTGGTGTTATAAGTTCACCGGTTTTTATTAAAGGACCCTAGTCAGCCTCTGCCATGTTCGATGATATCGAAATTATTGATACAGCATGGTGGAGCAAATTCTTATTCTTTTACTGTAAGCTGTGTTCCTGAAGGTATGTTTAATTATCTTCAGTAGTTTCACAGTGATTTTTCTTCGTTTCCACAAGCTTCGAATAAAATATAATAGCCATATTCTTGCATGTAAACAAAAACAAAGGTGTGGCTGACTAGGGCCCTTTAAGGGCTTCACTTTGCCCACTTGGTTTGATCATCCAGTGGAAGGTTTTCCAAAAAGAGAAGTTCATTTCAAAAACATTTGCTCGCCTGTGAACCAGTTGCCCTCCTACTGAAAACCTAAATGAAATCCCTGAAGTTTGATCTATTGAAGCAGCTAATTGGTCAGTTTTGCGTTCTAGACTTATCACATCATCGACTGACAGATTACTTCCGTTCGGGTTGTCGAAACGTCAGTCACCAACAACAGTTTGTTACAAAACTTAACCTGTGCGATCACACTGTGCGATTCACTGATACTCATGGGTTGAAGCCATTTACTATGTTATCTTATGCTTGTTTGTTTGTTTATCCACAGAAAGGTCCGTGGTGTTACACTTCCGTTGGACAAATCAAAGCTGCACGTTGGATATGCTGATAGACAAAAAATCCGAAGGGTTCAAAAAAGTTGAAGTAAAACTTGCGAACGAGGTAAAACTGTTATTTTTGTAATTCCACCTCTAAGACTACCTGCTCTACGCGCTTGCTTACAGGGTGTTTTATAAATGATTATATTACAAAGAGCTCAAAGGAGCGTTTCTTCATTTAACAAACTATTTTCAGTTCATAATTTCAAGCATGTCCTTCACCCTACTTCAATTATTGGGCTTGTTATTCGGTGCCAATAGTATCCGATCAGATTAAAGTTGTTAACTGGCAATGTAAACGTGTCTTAGCAGGCGAGCAAATTGGCGGATGAACAACGCTTCTCCCCCAGAGAAGCGTTGCGTGGCGACAATAACGGCTGCGAAGGAGACCAGATGAACAAATGTGTGTTGGTCGGATATCCACTAAATGCATCGTTAGGAACACAGTTTCCATATATTAGTTGTTTCCCATTTACCCAGGTAAAAATTTCGGTCAGATAATAAATGGTAAGATGTTTTTGATTCGACTGACCTGAGAGTGTTCGAAATCAAGTCATCCGAATGGAAAGTGTGCTTATCATTTACAAATCTTCACCGCCATCTTGGAATTATGATCAGTTCTAACTCGTCCTAAGCTCTTTCGGTATAGTTAATGGTAAGTCGCCAACTGAATCTGAACGGAACTTACCATCGGAACTTACCATCGGAACTTACCATCGGAACTTACCATCGGAACTTACCATCGGAACTTACCATCGG
>CM042750.1:29958278-29982444 GCA_022496165.2 Catalaphyllia jardinei | reverse complement strand
ACAATACGAACTGTTAACTGTTTTCTCTGCGTCTTGTTTAGTTCAAGGACGAGATGATTAAACATTCATCAAAGGTTCAAGTTGATGATCTTCAGGGACTGATTCTCGTGACCTCTGTAGTGGCCAGTGCGACCGATAAAAGCGACGAGCTCTCAGAAGAATCCCAGGTAAATATGATGAGACTTTATTGAACACTCCCTTGAGGGGCGTTCGGGTGATGAATACCTGCTGAACGAATGAACTAACCTCGTTCCTTAGCACACAGAACGACCTGAAAAAATTCACTACGACAATACAAATAAGTGCCTTGAGGTACTGAAAAGCCGAGGCAACTCACCTCAAAATAGTTGGCTTAAATGCATTCTTAAAGATAATCAATTATTTGATTGGGCTTGATTGGAGACTGCTCGTCGGACATTTTTAAGTCAACCTCTAAGAAGTACTAAGATTTCGTTTCGTGGGCGTGGTTTAATTTTTTTTTCATCCCCGAAAACTATCAATTCTAAATCAACACATGTACCTTTTGAGGCTGACACACCCTAAGAGGCTCAATTAACACCAATTCGTAACACCTAAAAGGTAAGACGAGAGGAACCCTGTCTTTTTAATAACGGAGTCCCCTCTCCGAATGCGAGTTCTTTTTGCACTTCTCTAGTGTTCTAAAAAGTTATTTCCCTTAAAGAACGCGCAGTTTGATGAGCCACCGAATTCTCAGAGCCAGCATCGACATAGCACTTGGCAATCAATAGAGAGAATTGGTTTCTCAATCATGAAACTGAACAGGTACAAACTCGTATGAATTTCCTCTCCACAGTGGACCTCCGTCGACGTTCTGGAGAACATGGCGAACAAGTTCCAAAACCTCTCCGGCAAGACCAGCGAAAAAGATCCAAATGGTATGAAAAAGGCGGGAAATAATCTACTGCTTGGAATTGGGAATGTGCTCGATGCGTCTGTTGCAAAACCTGAGACTCCAGAACTGGGTGAAACTGAGCAAGAGGAAACGATGGAAGAAGTTAACGCGACAAAGGTTTGAATTTTTTTTCTTAGTTTTCAGGCATTTTTAGTTTTTAAATCGTTATGACACAGGGCCCAGAGAATTCAAATTTGATCATTCATGGTCACTTTTTACCACTATTGCGGCAAAATCAATCTTTAAGAAATGGGAAATAAATACTGTATGACCGGTACCTGTTGAGCTAAACATCATGTAATGTTGTTAAAGTGTTCTAGGAAATTCAATTACGCAGATAACAACGACCCTGTGTTAGTCTAGGTCTATTGGCCGGAACACCCACAGCCCCCCAAAATAATTGGGTTTTTTTGTGTTTTTTTTTTTAATTCAACAGACAAAAGTCCTGGCCCAAAAAGCCTGGACCCTGATTAGCAAGGTCGGGGACAGCATGTTATCGTCGCAAGAGGTTGGTGACGAGCCTCTTGAAATGAAGACCAAGGCAATATCCATGCGGTTAGACAGACAGCTTCCAAGTGCAATCAGTGACAAACCCGCCCAAATAAATGAGAGCAAAGTGACATTCCCACCCCCTGAGAAGTTGTTGGGATCAAAGGCAATGGACATGGCGCACGTGGACACACAGGTACCAATAAGAAGACAGTAGTAATTCGTGACAAGTGATCGCCTGAATAAGGTTGTCCTGAAATCATGTCTGTCGCTGATTCGTACAACATTTCTTTCAGTGCCAGTGTCGGACAGAAAGTCGAGGAAAGATGAGAACATAACGGGAGACAGACAAACAGACAGACAGACAGACAGAGAGACTGACTGACTGACTGACTGACCGACTGCGACTGACCGACGGACCGACTGACCGACTGACTGACTGACTGACTGACCGACTGACTGACTGACCGACTGAGGGAATGACTGACTGACTGACTGATAAACAGACAGACATAAAGAAACTGATAGAAGGACAAACAGACAACCTGACAGTATTTTTACTCAGGGTCAGAGAATTCACCGGTTACTTGACGTAAAGAGGATGCAATTTCAGGCTTAAAATTTAAAATTTTAAGCGTATGTAGGTCTCGTTAACAAAGAAGTTTAAGAAAGAAAAAAAAACCGCAAAGTCCAATCAATTGTTGAAAGCTGCAGCGAGTCAGCTTTAAACAGTATCAAATGATTAGCCGCATTCAGGATCTATGATAATAATAATAATAATAATAATAATAATAGCAATAATAACGATAATAATGATTATAATGATAATAATGATAATAATGATAATGATGATGATAATAATAATAATAATAATAATAATAATGTTTCAAAACAGTCCTAAGAAAGCACGCGCGCTGATTGGTTAAAAATGGTGTTTGTATTACTCGATGGAGACAGAACTAGCGCGCGCTGTTGACGTAATGATGGCCCAAGCAAAGAGAATTAACATTTTGATATCCAAAGTTAACAAGTTGTTTTCCAGTTTCTCATCTTGGTATTTTCTTAAAGAAGTAGAAAACATGTACTTCGTGTTTCTATCGAGTTATACAAACACTCGTGAAAGTTTGAGAGAACTCGAAAAAGCTGTGGAAACACTCTCCCGCGGCTTGTGTTCCCACAGCATTCTTCCACTCGTGTTTGTATAACTCGATAGAAACACGGCACATCTTTTCTATTTCTTAATTATTTCTTATATTGCACAGTCTAACATGCGATATAGATATGACCGAATGCGCAAAGGGAACGATATTATAATTGCTAAGCCACAAAGCCACAGTATGCTAAAAGAATATTTGACTGTTTTTTTAACACTTCCTAGATGCTTTCTATGAAACATAACCCCTTCTCGTGGGACAAAAGCGCCAGTCGTGTGAAGTCGGCCGTGATCAGCATTGACTTGAAGGACGAGAAAGGAGAACTATTAAATGTGTCGGGTCTGTCTCAAGAGATCGAGCTTAACATCAAATCCGACCGACCACAGAACGACCAAACTCCCGTGAGCTCGTTCGTAAAACCGAGTATAAATGGCAGCATGACATATCACAAAGTTATGATTTCCTCAGACGAAATGACATTAAGCGTGAAACTTGTTCCATCGAATGGAACAAGGCAGCAAGTGTATTTCCGCCATTTTAAACGGCCAACGATTGACACCTACGATTTCATGGCTGAGGTCCCAGATTATTCATCGTGCAAAAAGCGCGCGAAAAAATTTAAAGATGTTTCGCACCCCGAAATGTATGATGGATACTTCAACTGCACCAAGGATCCTCATTTGCTTACGCTTTCTAGTGACGTCACGGGCCATATTGGCTTGCATTATATCGGGATTCGATTACCTGGGTCGAACAAGGATTCTGGGAAAACCAAACGCAGACGAAGATCTTGCTCAGAAAACGGAAGACAGAGGAGGTCTGAAATATGCGTGGAATTTAAGGATCCCCCAACCACCCCTCCCCCAACACCAAGGACGGATGTCCCTGTTTTTGATCCGAGTACTGATGTTAACTACACTTTGTCGATCTCCATGGCAGCCTGCTTGTATTGGTCAGAGAGTAAAGAAAAATGGACATCTGAGGGGTGTAGGGTAAGTTATCTTGTCGTAAATTTATGATTATTTTAACTCATAAAGATGTTTCAGGCTTGGTTAAAAAACAACTACTGCTATACGGTTTAATAAATAAGAGTAAAAACTTAGCCAATCAGATACCAAAACATGGGCTCGCCACATTTCCCGCGTTTCCTGCCGCCTGTAAGATGTGAGCGCAACCTCTGACTGGTTCACTGTAGTAGTTTTGCTCAAATGGCTTAGACAGACGTTTTTTACTCTACTTTGGCTTTGTTTTAGCGAGATGGATGAAAAAGAACTCCATCATTCGATTTTTTTTTAGATGGTCACGCAATATCAAAATTGAGGGAGTGACAATGTTTACCCTATTTCAACGTTAATCGTATATATAACAAACTTCTCGTTCGTGATTGGTTCTCCGCGCGCCTATTTGTCACGTAATCGGCGCGCGATCACGTGAATGCCCGATTACAGGTGTCCGATTTGAACGTTTTGTAACTGGATACCCACGTGATTTTCATGTCAATTACGCGCGCTTTAATGGCTTCCTCGACATTAGTTTCTACAGTTTTCAAAACTGCTCGGCGCGCTGAATTAAGTTGGAGGTTTAAAATCCATGCTGTTCTTTCTCATGCGACTGCCGGGCGTAATTCATTTGAGTTCACCATGGCAATAGCGCGACCTTTGGATTAGGCCTTATGCGTTGTTTTCTTGATTTAAGGTTGGCCCAAATTCAGCCAATGGCTCTATTCAGTGCCTTTGCACTCATCTCTCCGCGTTTGGAGGCGACTTCTTAGTCGCTCCGAATCCCATCGACTTTGATCAAGTGTGGGACGCCTTTAGTAACATCTTGGAAACCAAGAACTTTGTGGTCCTAGCCACTGTGTGTACGATGCTCGGTTTGTACGTAATTGCGGTTGTTTTTGCTCGAAGAGCGGACCGAAGTGACAAGCGAAAGGTTAGTAATTATCAAGAGTGGTAGTAATTTTAGGGTACACGAGTCTGAGATAGGAGTGGAAGACATGGTGATCTAACGTCTAGTTAATTCTATTCCGGAGGGGCATGCAATCCAAGATATCAACTGAATTTTTCGATCCCTGACTTGGGATTAAAGGCTAAGAATGTTGATGTTGCAATTCAATCGATGAAGCTTTGACTGCCCTACGTACGTCCAAAATCTCAAAACGAAGTGAGGTCACCTTCGCTCCCGACTAATCCTAGGACCTCTTTAAGCCGGTCCAAGAACAATTACAATTTGATGATTATCGACTTGAAGGTGCTAAAGGTAAATGAATGGCCGTAGCGCCCACGTTCCCGTACCTTTTAGGGGTTAAAAACGTGGTTTTGGTACATCTTAAAGGGTGTCTAACCTCAAAACGTCCACAGCAGAGATTTTTGGGGTACCTTTTAAGGTATTGAGCCGAGAAACTGTGTTGTTTTAGAATTGGTACCTCTTAGGGGTGAATAACATTCCAAGCCACGCCCACGAACAGGATCTTGGTACCACTTAGGGATTCTTTTCAAAATGTCCGACGAGCACCCCTGTATTTTCTATATAGGAGTTCCCCCGGGCCTATGCTTCACGTGTTAGCCTTTTGTCAGGGCAAAATAAACCAATGCCGATGAACTATCACATATTTACGTTGAGGTCGAGAATTGACCTCGATATTAATTCACTGTTTCATCAAATCGTAGGTAACACAGGTGATTCCGCTGGGAGATGCGACTATCAGTAACCACTGCTACGAGCTGTCGATCTACACTGGCTTGTGGCGGCGGTGCGGTACGTCGGCCAATGTCGCCATCGTGATTTATGGAGATGATCGAGACACTGACATCATTCCTCTGAACTGCAGTACCATGTGCAACAAGAGGCTGTTTGCTCGAGGAAGCGTCAACACCTTCATGTTGCCGCTAAAGGAGTCATTGGGCGACCTCTCGCACATCAAAATCTGGCATGACAATTCCGGCGATAACCCTCAATGGTTCGTCAACAAAATTATCATACGGGATCCCAAGACCGACACCACGTGGTACTTTGTGTGCAACCGCTGGCTGGCAGCCGAGAGGGAGGATGGTAAAATCGAACGCGTGCTTTATGTGTCGTCACCCGCAGAAATCAACAGTTTTAGAAACAACTTTTACAGCAGAGCGTCCGCGGGGCTTGGTGACGGGCATATCTGGCTTTCAGTGGTCACCAGACCTCCAACGAGTCCTTTTACGCGCGTTCAACGTGTGTCGTGTTGTTTGTCCGTGCTGATGTCAGCAATGGTCACTAACGCGATGTTTTACCAGTTCGGTGCTGAGGACAACAGCGACTCATTAGTTCAGCTCGGTCCTCTGGTGCTGAGCTGGCGACAGATCATGATCGGTATACAAAGTGCTGTGTTAGTGGTTCCAGTAAACGTGTTGATCGTGTTCATATTCCGTAACAGCAGATCCAAACACGAGGTCACGCAAGCTTATAACACAAACAGTGACAGCATCACGCAAGAGCAGAAAGTGTCACGCAAATCAGGCTGTGTTCTGCCTCGTCTTTTTCTGTATGTTGCCTGGGCTCTGTGCGTTTTGACCTCTCTGACTTCAGCTACCTTCACTGTTTTCTACAGCATGATGTGGGGCACTGAAGTGTCCAATAAATGGCTCACCTCCATCCTCGTGTCCTTCACACAAGACGTGTTTTTCATTCAGCCAATCAAAGTAGTAATCATGGCTTCACTGTTGGCGTTTATCATCAAAAAGGCGCCAGAGGATGACAGTGTTAAAGACCAACTCAAGTCAGTGGCACAATCTAAAGTAAAGGTAAGTAAGAGTCATTGCACTGTTTTTTCTTGTACTTCATACTCCCCCTCCAAAATCGAATGGGTATTTTGTGCTCAAAAATCACTCCGTTTAATGCACGACATAACGTTGCCAAACAATGTCGAAAGCCTTCAAATGTTTCCACATTTAATTTGACGCGTCATTGCCACACTTGTTGTTTCCCGCCTGGACATGTCACATTTGTCGCAAGCTGCAAATGTTTCCCGCTTTAATTTGACGCGTCGTCGTAGCACTTGTTTTTTCCTGCCATGACATGTCCCATTTGCTACAGGCTGCAAATATTTCCCGCCTTCACTTGAGTAGTCGTCGCAGCATTGGTCGTTTCCCACCAAAACATGCCGCATTTGTCACAGGTTGCAAACGTTTCCCGCCAAAATCTTTCTCGTAGAATGGCAATAAAATCTTACTCGTGTCCTGAATCTTCCATGTATACACAACTATCTAAAGCATTCAACAGCTTGTTACGTTGTTGTTGTTTCTTTTCCATTAGGGTGAATCTCACAAGCCACTCAAACCAGACAAGCACCAACTGGAACGCTTTAGAGAATACCGCTTGCGTGTCCTGATCATGGCACGAGTGCTCATCGAGCTCGCGTTCTACCTTGTCTTTGCCTGGGCACTAATGGTAATCTGTTACGGCCGAAGAGACACTGGGCACTACTGGATGACAAATGGCATTGACAGACTGTTGCCCAAATTTCACAAGGTAGCAGTGAAAAATTGAAAATTCTCAAATTACTAGTTCCAGAGAGGCAAGAAAACTGGGCATTAAAACCTAAAAAAGCTGTCATATTTCTTACCTTTTTCCCTACCTCCCTAACAAACTACAAACCAACCCAACGGTATACCAACCTACCTGCCTATCTTCCTGCTTAGTTACTAAGTTAAATAAGTCAGTCAGTTGTTACCTAGTTCCCAGGTCTCAAAATTTCGCCTCAGTCATTAAAAAAGGGGACACGTGGTCCCAGGCGAAAAGTGTGGACCGTTCGTCTGGGATACGTCACCGAAATCAATTGACCGCGAAGGCCTGGGAGAATGCCGCACAGGAACTAGGCAAAGACAGTTGATAGATTGGCGAGTTAGTACAAGAAATGCGGAACAACTTCTAATTAGCTATGTTCTTCTAGATTTACAACGCTGATACATTTTGGATCTGGACCAAGAAATACCTGGTTCCCGCCATGTATGAAGTGAAGTGGTACAACGGAGAGGCATTTGAGTACAAAGATGGATTCGTATCGGACTTGTCGGGCTACCTGGTGGGCATGCCTCGCTTCAGACAACTCAGAGTTAAACCAGGTGAATACAATTTTATCCGAATCCCAACCTCGTTCCCAGAGTCTCTCATCTTACCAGCCCCTGGAGAGAGAGACCCTGGGAACGAGGTTGTCCGAAGCGAACCCTAACATGTGACGGTTGCAAGCATTGAAGAAGGGTCGAGCAATTTTGGTTTGCCGTCTCACTTCTTGAACGTAGTAATTTTTGCAAGGATCAACGTGACAAAACAGAAGTCCCGGATCCTCTCGTTTTAGAAGATCTAATCAGCTATAAGTTGAATAATAGATGAAAATTAGCAAAGGCTGATTACACAGTAAGGGGATATATATCCATATACTGTGTAATTAGCCTTGCTAATTTCCGTCTATCACTTCTTGAAACCTCTAGGACGATTTCTTTCCATTTCACGATCTTTCAAGGCACCACGCTTCCCGTGAGGAAATTCGTAACCCTCTATACCACCCTTAAAGATTAATTCCGAAGTTTTCCAGGCAATGTCATAACGAACAATAAGAAAACAAGCGAAAATAGGATTCTGACGTTATATTGGCTATAATTAAACCAGTGGGAAATGGCTGGAGGATGAACACGGCACGATCCCCAAGTACGAATGTCCAGCCTCTTTTGAGTATAGACTTTTAAATACTTGAAAAGATGTAAACATATTGTTATTGAAAAGGTTGTTATGAGCCTGGGCCTTGCTATCCAATACCTTTGTCCATAACAAACCCCTAATGAAAGCAATTAAAACGCGATCAGTTAGCAATCTTTAAAATTACTGCTCTGCAATTGTTACGTTTCATAGCGTTTCATGTAATTTTCTAATCAACATTTTCATTCGTCCGGTCTTTAGGCCCTTGCCCAATTGCACCTCGGTTTCCTGAGTTTAGAGCAACATTACGCCCGTGCCTTCCGCCTTACAGCATGACTGACGAAGACCAGACACGCTACAGCATGCCGAAATGGCGCCCAATTCCAGCCAATGAAACGGCGCTGTTGTCGGAGTTCGCGCTGCGCGAAATGTGCCCGAGACCTTGGCGGTATAGGAAGTCGGACGAGCTTCACAACCTTCCTCTCCAGGGTTTGAGGGAAGTCTACGGAGGAGGAGGATTCGTGGCTGATCTGGGCTACACAAAGTCATCAGCATTAAGGGTCATACACAACCTACAGAATAACTCTTGGATTGACGAGAAAACGCGGGCCGTGCTTGTCGAGTTTATGATTTTTGATTCGTCAACGAACCTCTTTAGTGCTGCGTCGTACATCTTTGAGGCTTTACCCCTGGGCGGGGCTACCACATTCAAGAGAATCGACACCATGTCATTGTACGGAGCAAGGTCAACTGGAACACGATCTATAAGCGCGGTTTGCGAGCTGATAGTCCTTCTAATGGTCTTTTACTTCATTGTATCCGAAGCAATAAAAATCTGGAAAGAAAAGTGTGAATACTTCAAGTCTGCCTGGGCCTATGTAGAAATGGCGCAAATTCTGGCTGCAACAGCCACGGTCGTGCTATCGATGTTCCGAAGATATCACACAACGAAGCTAGTAAACAGGATTCACAAAAACCCCTTTGAAACATCAAGCTTTCACTACGCAGTGCTGTGGTCAGATCTTGAAAACGCGCTTATGGCCATTCTGGTGTTTATTTTAACCGTAAAAGTTCTTAAGATCCTCAAGTTCAATGTCCACATTTCAAGCTTAGCAGCAAGCATGGCACGTTGCCGAACCAAAATCATCTCTTACTCGGCGGTATTCATGGTGGCGTTCTTGGCTTTCATGCAGATTGCACTTCTCGTCTTCGGAAGCACCACGAAGGCGTACTCGAGTGTTCCCGAAGTCTTCCGAACACAGTTCGGAATGTTCATCGGCGGAGAAACGAACTATCACGAGCTAAAGGACGCCAATCGGATCATTGGACCCATCTACTTCCTTCTGTTTATGACAACCATGGCCTGCATATTGATAAACATGTTTCTGGCGATCTTGAATGAGTCTTACAGGGAGGTGAGAATTTATCGAGATCGTGACACAGAGGAGTACAAAATGCTGGAAGTGTTTGTCGATTACGCCAAGAATGCAATGGGCAAAAAGCTAGACTCCTGGAGAAACGCCAAATTCATTCCTAAGAGAAACAGCTACAGCGTCGAGACTCAACAAGTGAAATCAAAAAAAGAACTTAAAGGAACCCATAAGTACACACCAGTAAACTGCAGTACCTACGATTTTATCTGCCAGAAACATCTGGAAAACAACGACGCGCATATCGAGACGTCGTTTTTCAAAGACATTCGAAGGCACTTAAGAAATATCAGCAACGAACTGAAGGAGATTTCTCTCGCACATCGCTCAAGAAAATACAGAGTCCACGACGTGCAGAAGAATTTTGAAATCGAGGCAGAAAGAGCTGCCACCGACTTACGGACACCTTGCAAAGGACTAGGCTTGGAGAAAATGTCCAGCAAGTGTAGTTTATTTAGTTTGAGCGAAAGCACGATGTACCTAGACAGACGGAAGGGCCGAGACTCTATAAGAAGGTTGTTGAACAGCGATAACAACTCGGACGTGGAGGATGGCGACTGGGACGACCAGACATCATATGCGGAGTCCATGCAAACTTTTTTTGGGAACTCTCGATCTGGGAGCGTTTATGAACCTTTCAATGAGTCAGACGGTTGGTCTTTGGACCGAGAAAGCTGTATTTAGAGTCTAACGGGCGAGAGATCGACTGTACATAAATACAGTATACATAAATTCATAGGACACTTCCTGTCAGCGGATAGATCGACTCTGTTAACAGTTGATTATATTTGATTGTATTTCAATGGAACCTTATTAGAACCAATCTGCAGTGTTGGCGTTTTGGGGTGGACAGCCGCGAATTTATTCAAGCACTAAAAACACCGACCACTCAAAATCACAGCTATAATCTAACAAGAGAGGCCGACATAGGTGGTTTTGCTGTTTTGGAGAAGCATAAATTTTCAGAAGTATTTTTGGACAAAGTTTGACGGGGAATATTATTGAGAGATATCTAGGGTTGAGTGGTGAGATTTGTGACACAGCAAATTGGAGACGGGGTTTTGACTCTTAATTCGATGTAAACTACTCGGTCTCTTTTGTTATCACGCACATTTCGCTCCCCCACCTCCTTCCTTGTGGAAGCCACTTTAGTACCCAGTTCGTCCTTGCACGAGGACCTCCTCAACCACTGTTCGCCATAAAACGCCAACATTTACATATATCATACTCGAACACTCGCAAGTCGTGTATACCATAAAACTCGACGTTCATAGCTATAGGGGGATTCATGCTGAGGTCATTGTTTACATTTTTGCTCATTTGCATACGACTTTGCGCACAAAAGAAGACTTGTTAGGTGCATAGTGAAACTTGATATATGGTTAAATTTTTAGCTCTTTGGGTGTAATATTCAACGAGACATTGCCTTTCAAAAACTGCAAAATTTCTGGGTGGCAAAAGCTCTAATGAGCTCATACATTCTTTGTAAAATTGTGAGTTTTTAAACCCGTGTTGCGCAAAAGGTATTCAATACATCAGGCTCATATTCATTGGCAGAATTAATCCGTACAGTGATCTTTCAATATTCAAAACTGATTTATTAATAGCTCCATCAGAAACTGAATTGCTTGTGCTAATGAAGCACATATTGTAAACAAGGATTCCCCTATTCCAGTTTATTACACATTGGCAGCCTAAAGTAATCATGAGAAAGCACGATCTGATTGGTTTCCTGCTAATAATAAGCTATCGACTCATATCCTATGGATAAAACCTCGGCGAGAAAAAATAACCAATAGAGCGTTTCTCATAATCCACGGGTTGACCGTGTGATAAAACGATTATTCCCTTCTAACCTTTTTTCATGATTGGTTGTTACGTACTCTAGTTTTGTGTAATAACTGCCAAGTATTCTTGTACATGTCGATATTTTTGTACATTTTTCTTCCACGTAACCAACTTTTTAAAAGAATGTATCGATTCAGCTTTTTTTCACTGTGAAGGAAAACAGTGAGAAATGATTAAGTCTTTGATGATTGTGTTGTAATATTCTCCTGAACTGAGCGGAAACAAAAATTTCGCGTATGTACTGTTGAATAATTAATTATTTCACCGGGGAAAAGAAAATATGGTAAAAAAAACAAACTAGTGAACGGCCTTTTTCGCGAGTTTTGACTGGATTCTAAAACCGAGATACAACCCTGGACAAAACTGTTGAGACATTTCAATGCCATTTTCAACTTCCCGCCATGCAACCATCGTGTCCAAATGGAACATATTCGCCCTCCTCCCCACCCCTGGTGCAATGTTGTTTTGCCTTAACAGCTCCAGTGTGCATTTCGTTTGTTACCGCTAACAACATTGCAATAGGGGGGGGGGGGGGGGGGGAGGTCTTTTAATTTGCGACATTAAGCATTTTTGTTAGGGTGAGTGCAAAAATGTATCAGTTTTGTTGTCTCAACAGGTTTTATCCGAGGTTGTAGTTTACTTTACAGAACTGAATACACCAACTGTAGGTTATAAGTCCTCCTGCTTATAGGCCCATCTACTTCTTAACCAAAAAGTACGTCCGGTTACAAGCACCCCCCCCTAATATTAACCACCTCTAACTTTCCTCATTTTAAATAGGCCATTTCCGTGTTCTCTTGTGCATCTGTTTAAAAACGAGTCTAATCGCGAAACCTTTCATATGAAAATGAGTTCTGCGAGCAGTTTCATTTTCATGCAAATCAGTCATTTTCATAAGAATGGTTTCGCACTTAAGACTCGCTTTGAAATAGTTTCACAAGGGAACTATGAAATGACCTATTCATTTTCATGTGGTAAATCTTTATCACTTTAACTCGTTTTGAAATGGTCCTTTTTTATTCCGGTTATAAGCCCACTCGGATATGAGCCCCCTCGGATGAGTCCCCTCGGATATATATGAGCCCCCTGGAATATAATTCCTGCATTCGTGCTAAGTCCATATAACAACTTTTACGAAGTTTTTAAGCCCAGGGCTTAAGTGCGGAAGTTTACGGCGTAAGGAGGGTGTTCAATTCACTTGTTGAATATGTTACAAAACTATTTTCCTCAGAAAGTCTGGGTAAACGGTAAGAGGCATGACAACGATAGAAAACTCTAAGGAATTCGTTAAATAAAAGAAAGGCCAGCAAACCAAGATTGAGAGGGCTAAGATATTTCTGGGATTTCTAAACACCTAATGAAGGACTGTACACTGAAACCGACATTTTCTATCCTCCATGCAACGCACTAGGAATTTAATGAGCCAAAAACATAGACCACTTGGTGTTGTTTTTTTTCGTTATTGTGTTGCACTCAAGACATTCGCGAGTCCTTTAATCTGAGCTGAATAATTGCTAATGAGAAACTACTGCAAGTATTGTGTCTCGATTCATATTTGGTTCTCTTTTGATGATCCTCCAACACTTAATGCCGGTATGCCCATAACGAATGAGAAAACTGAGAAAACCGTGTATAGCCGGTTTTTTTTTTTTTGGGGGGGGGGGGGGTAGGTTACTCTGTAAATCTATGGGTGGGAGTGTACTAGATCATGATTTGTTTGATTTTGCAACCCTAATCAAGACTAGGCACCAAAACCCCCTACCCTATCCCGGATATCCCCCGGGTGTGTAAGCCCCCAGCCTCCTTAGTCCACAAAAATATGTTACGGCTACCTTAAAAGGGATGGCGGAGCGTATTTTGAATTGGGAGGCTTACAAGAGAGCGTCAGAGGCGCTGACTTGCAGGGGGTTTGGCGATATTTCTAAAGTAAGTGTTTTATGTAAGTTTCGCTTGAAATCCCGAATCCCCATCTACCAGCTACTTTCATAACCTTTGATCAAAATTTCCTTCTCCAAGCAGCAACAAGACAATTGACATTCCGCTAAACTTTGCAAACACGTTCATGCGCGTGCACGCATCAGTCAAAAGCAAAGCGAATTGATTTTCCAAGGTTTATTCCGCCCTCAATGGCAAGCTTTTCATACTCACAGTATGACCATTTCTTTTCCTCACTTAAATACAGTACCTTAAGAGACACCTTAGTTCGCTAACATTATCACCTTCACCTGTGTCTGCATGCATTTCCTATGTCTAGTTATATGTCTAGTTAAATGTCTGGTTATATGAGCCAACGGAGTAATTTTTGAGACTCTGAAACGCGCTTGCGATAAGCACGAGCAATCACGATCACGATCACGAGCAAAAACGCGCAATTGGGCAAAGTGCGAGCCCATGCTTCACAAGCGCGCGAAAACTCATAGGGAAAAAAGTTGGCTATGTAGCTCAGACCATTCTTAATTCATCTTCCTAACTTGAAAAAAGAATTGAATTCCGAGCCACGCTTTGCTCAACATTTCTTTCTTGATTTCTTAAATTTGAAAAAAGAGCGACCTACCGAGACCAGGGTGCTCGCTCAGAGCTTCCTAAATTTTTCCTTAAATAAGGGTTAGAAAATTTCCTTCCCTGTCATAAAGAAAGAGAGGTCCTGAGAAAAGATCTACTTCATTCCTCTAAACAGCCAGGGCTCCAAAAGCTGTTTTTGCCAAATCTTCGAAGAAGCGTTCGCAGTTTCCGGCTTTTGTTGTCAAATCAGCACACAGCACGAACACTCACGAACACCAAGACAGTTGTTACGTCACCTTCCAATACAACGGTTTCCTGGCAATCTGAACGCTGCTGATAAACAACGCGGGCCGAACAATTCTAAGAGGAGTCATTTCAAATAATGGCAACTCGCTCTCCCATCTGTCAACGTTACAAAGACATTCGTTTCACTTTTCCAGGGAACTCTTCCAGGAATTGTATTTCTTCCATTTCTTTTTCTTGCCCAATGTAATGGTAATGAATCCTATTGAGCGTAATCATATACATTTCCAAACGAAGACACTGCAACAAAAAAGTAACAGGAAAATTTTAAGAAAGCTGTGTAGTTGGGTTCTACCACAGCTAATACGGAGAATACCATTTTTGCTTCAACTTACCAGCAATCATCTCCGCCCGCGCTGATCAGATAGCGGTCATCGCACGTAAATCGCACGTTAGTCACGTGAGCAGAGTGGCCTACGTATCGCTTGAAGGGAGCCTGGAGACAAAAATAAACATGCCCGACATTTCGTATTTCGTAGCGATACCAGCAAAAAATAGCTTAACTTGTAAAGTAAATTCAAAACGAAAGGTGTTACATTAAACCATCCAGGAATCTTATGTTTTAAGAACTTTTACCTACGTATTACAATGGACAAGAGTCAAAAATATACTTACAAACTTCTCTGTGACCGGAAACTCGAACAACTTAACAAAACCAAAGTCATCGCCAGTAGCGAGCGAAAGACCGCTGGACGAAAGATTGGCGCAGTTAACATCTGCTTTGTCAGCGTTTCGCGGCCACACGCCAATTACTTCATTACCTAGAACACTAAAATGTCCGCAACAAATTAAAAGTGATTAAAAGTGACAGTCTCCTTTAAAGACATTGAAAATGAAAGAAAAGAAGAAAGCAGTGATAAAACCTTTTTTAAGACTGGCGTTCTTTGGGCTCGTCACGCAATCTATCCGGAGAGGACACTGCGTGACGAGTCCAAGGAAAGTCCTTATAAGAAGCTCAAGAATAAAAACACTTACCTAGTCCAAGATGCCCACGTGATTCTGTTGATTTCTTTCCTGTCTTTCAAAGGGTTTCCACCAGGAACAGTAAATACTAACCGCTCATAAGCACCCGTGGAAACCTTGAAAAATAAACCAACGTTCAGACTATCGCTATCACTAAAGGTGTTCTCTGTGCTTTAACTGAAACAATCATGGTCCTGGAGGTTTTGCTTACTTGAATGAATCTGCCATCAGCGGAGAAATCCATCTGAGTGACAAATGAAGGGATTCCTTTGCAGTAACCAACGCGTGTCAATGGCCGCCCGTCGCGGAGCTCGTAGAAATCGACACAGCTATCGTCTGATCCAACAGCTAAGTATTTACCATCAGGACTAAATCTGGAATATTTACAAACACCTTCGTTTGACAATTTTGAGACAGGCGGGAAAAGATGATGCGCCGAGGTCAAAGAATTTATGGTACATTTTGCACATAAAACATGTACCCCACTGTCTTCTGGTACAAAGGGGAAAACTAGAGAGAACACTTGTGCGAAATCAAATCGAATCTAGATTCTTACGTGCCCTCTCGCATTTGTGGCGCGGCCAGATTATTTAGTGCGCCGGAGTTTAAAATTTGGAAGTCCTTGGATCAAGTTCCTCACGCTGCTGCTACCTCATTTGTTCTCGGTAGTCAGGAATTTAACTCCATGGACTTGCTTCTTAAATAACCAACTGGCCAAGCTACCGTAAGTTGTCAAGTTGGGATTCATAGCGAGTATATGCTTGATCGCATCAAGTGGTAAATCAACAACAGTTAAATGAAGTCTTATCTTGATAGAGCGGCTCGCTCACCTGACATCCTGGATAGCTTGGTGACGATCACGCTTCTGCGCCACGGTCTTTAGGTCAGCAGTTTTCAGAACAACAAAGGCGCCATTTTTGAGACCAACAGCAAGCAGTTCACCATCAGGAGAAAAGGCAGCTGACCGAGCGGCTACGCCTAGAGGGGACATCTTAACCATTGTCTATAAAAGAGAGGGAGTAAAAGATGCAACCCATAACCCCAGCAGACGATTTCAGGGCTCGTCACGCAATCTTCCTCTCCCACGAACAATGGGGGAGGGAAGATTGTGTGACGAGCCCTGGGAGGCTAACAACTTTTGAAAAGACGCATTCAGTCAAGACAAGTACACCGGCTAGAACCAGCTGAAATCCGATCACTCCGCCAACTGAGTTTATGATAACAAAAGTCGTGTTTACCTTACTAGCCACGTCCCACAGTCTGACGGTCTGGTCATCACTGGCTGTCACAAACGCTTCTCTCTCCGGGTGACAGGCTAGGCCCCAGATCTCTCCCTCACCATGACCACGGACGATGGTCTGGAACCAAAAGCAAGTAACATGAGAGAGGGTCGAAACAACTGAAGGGACGACTATCATCAGCGCACGATAAAACGCGGGGATTGTTAATTCTCAGTAATTTGCATTTAAAACGAGTGGACCTTCCACAACTCATGAAAGTTTGTCTAGATTGAAACAACACAAAGAAAAAGAACTGACAACGGAAATAAATGAGAACTCTTACCTGAGACGAAGCAGTCTTTTCAGTTATCTCAATTATTTCACTGTCTTTGGTACCTACAAGGATTTTACCCTAAAATGAAAAAAAAAATCCATCATTTTTCAGCAACAGAGACGCGCGATGAACTCTTGTCTCGCGTGAAGGAAGTCCGCCCGAGGTTCCACGGACAGAAAATTTCCATTTACGATAATTGAAACCCTCCGTTCTCGTTTCAAGGAATCACATTTACAGCTTTTTAGCATTTAAAAGGCGACGGTTGAATCTGCCATCGTCGTAAAGTTACATCTTGCGCTTTTGCTCCGATCGTCAGCAACTAAAATTCTGCAAACCGCTCGACTAACCTTGCCTCTAGAAACGGATCGCACAACACAGGGGCCCTTTCCCAAACTTAAAGAACGACAACGCTTCATCTCTTGGTCCCAGAGTTTGACAGCCACACCCTCCTTGGTATTACTGAAAAGACAGAAATATTAGCATTAGAATTTTGTCCTTGACAGATGTCAGCTAAGTCAAAAAATCCCAACAATAACTATTTCACGTAGTGCAAAAATAACCCGTAAATGACAGGATCGCATCAGGATCTATACAATCTGAGAAAAAGCTTCAAAATGACCGTGGTGCTCGCTTTCACGTTTGGCGTAGATTCCTCTGAATCCCACGTCAAAAGAAATTCCTTTGCAACGTTTTACCTTAATTACTGCACTTCACGACTCAAATTCATTCCCTCTCCTGATTCAATCTTTCACTTAAATCACATACTCTAATATAATTGGAAAACGTGAAGTTTCACTAACAAACCCAAGGAGAAAGATCAGTGCTATCGATTATTTATTATTTAATATATAAAACACGAAAGAACGCGATTAAGCGCATTTCCAGACACCGAGATGAGAGTTGAAAACACGACTCGTAGTGAGTGTTTTTAAAATATTTTGAAGTGCTTGGAAATGCGCTTAAACACTGTCTTTAGTGTTTGATATATCTTCTCAATCAAAACTAAAACTAAGGAGAAATGGCGAGTTAAAATCGTAAAAATCTATGCCAATTAAGGTGGCTCAAAACAGTTTCCAGCACTTCGATTTTGATGGGCCGTTATAACCACTCTTTATCACTGATGCTACAATCAACCAACTTAAATTTTCAAAACTTTAAAATTCACTGTGCCGTTTCTGACTTATAAGCGCCAAAAGCTGTAATTAAGGGTGTTTTTAGCAGGTAATACTAGTGCTATGGTGACGTATCGTGCCACGAAAATGATAACGTGTTCACCAATGATTGGGCAGTTTTTTGATACCATGATTGTAGCATTAAGAGATAAACAGTGGTTATATATAATAACCTATCAAAATCTAAGTGGTGGAAACTGTTTTGAGCCAACTTAAGATCAGATGTCCAAACAGCATCACGGTAATAATTTGCTTTGTTTTAAGTTGTTTTACAATACTAACACTTTTTCCTTTCCTCCAGTGACAATAAGTCCATCCCTGAGAGTTGTGTGCATGGTGAACACTGGCCCACTGTGGGCCCGACTCACTACCCGCACTAACTTGTGGCTTGACCACACAAACACATCACCATTCATGGCTCCAGTAAATGTCAGATTATCCTGCCAAGGTACAGAAAAACTATGAAAAATGACTTTATTTCTCGGTCACTAGTGAATAAGATGTTCAGCAAATGAAACGGTGAATGATTATTCAACCACATAACACGCACAAGCTCTCAAGGAATCGTTATCAGAATCGCGTGCGTACAGCTCAAAGTTGGATTTAGAGGAGAGATCAAAATATGTAACTTCTGACCTTTTCATTTCATACCAAACGAATTCAGGTTGGTCTTTTGAACATGATGACAAAACTGACCGTAATGAAGCAAGGTAACGTTTCTCGGTTTCTGTACTATAACCTTTTGTCGGCAATGATATGTCAGTGGAAAACCACATGTAATCAACAACAAGAAACGTCGTTGTTGCTAAACTTAGGTATTTTACTTGTAATTGGCGAAATCAAGTGGTCAGTGGAAAACACTAATTACACTGTTGCACTAATGGTCAAAATGTTTCTTCTACTACTTATGAGAAACGACTGAGTGCGACTATGAGGCAACAAAAGAAATTTCCTTTGATTTTCAGTTGGGAAAGATGCTCTTCCCTCTTTTACAGCTCAATGTCTCAAAGCCCTCCTTTCTAAAATGACCAAGATGATATTTTTGACCCTATTATGTACTGATCCATGCATTTAACCTTTACAGAAAGCCTTCTACAATGGTCTTACAACAACGGCCTGTCCACTGCTGAGAATTTTAACCGTATTTTCTTACCGCTCCAAATGCTACCGATAGCATTGTCTGCATGCGAAGCTGGGAGTCGTCACCCTCCCCCAGTTGAGCTGCCGTTATCACCCCCCGTTTTCCAACCAGCTGTCCTCCAGCCAAACTCCAAAACTTGACGTGTTTTACACCACACGTGACAAACTGACTGTCAGAGTCTGGTCTGAACTCCGCCACAAAAATCCTCTCTGTGTGACCATGAGAACTGGCAAGTTTGAGGCCTAAAATACGAAAAAAGGGACTACTATACAACATTTAAAATTACTGCCAAAAACAAAAAAGTGTAATATTCTAAACGAATTAAGTGTCACACAGGCTGGCAGAAATCGGTTTCAGTCCAACACTTCCCAGTACAAGAAATGCCTTGTTAACTGACGTCCGTCAAAATGAATAAACGATTACTGTATTGAATAGTTTCAATTATGAGCGACTTAAGACACTTGAGACAGAATGTATGCAGTTCAGAGATTCAGTAGCCGGATTTTTCAGGAAATTAACATTACATTGTTCAAGCACCCCTTGCCAAACCTTTTTTCTAGCTTTTGAGTTTTCGAGATGAGGAAGTACAAAAATAACTTCTTCGCTATAATTTCCTGACATGTCTACCTGTAGAGAAAATGGCGTTTAAAACCCTTACATGGTCGCTTTACTAAAGCTGGTGCGGTTTTTCTTGTGTGTTTTTTTTTAAGTTGAACTATTCAAGTTTCCCTACAAAGATTTACCAATATTGCACTCATTTTCAAAATCGACTGTCTACACTATTTGATTTTTTTGTTCAGTGAATGAATGCACCATTTACCTTCCGCCCATTTCCACACCGCAATGCTATGTGCAGCATCAATGCCGACAGTTACAAGAAGCTTGCCATTGCAGCTGAAGTTCACCGCACACACGCCTTTAGTGTGGAATCCTTGTATGACAGATAAGGTCTCCTTTGACGTGGCATCCCACACATGAACACAAGGTTCTGTGCCGATCTGACCAGTAGCCACAACGTTCTGCCAAACACAACACTACATTCAGAACATGAAAAGCAAAAACTGACTCCAATCCTTTCTAACCTTTATAGGAAAATCTCATTGGCATAAGTGATGCAGTTTCCAATGGAGCTACAAAAACTTTAGTTCTAAATATTGAAAGCGCACAGCGCAATTAACTGTCCCAAGGCACTTGAGCTCGATGTATTTAATACTTTTTGTGCGACGCGGCTTGACGACTTCAAGATAAAAAGAGTGTATGGGAAATTTTCCAGTTTTTGAAAGCCAATTTCACCATGAATATTACACCAAAAAAGCCAAAAATGTCACTAATTACTAAGTTTCACAAGCTCTCTAAATGTTTGTAGTCAATTCGTGTCTAGCGTGATGTCTTCTCTGAGTATAGTATATTAAAAAGGAAAAATGTAAACAATGACTTCAGGAAAAATTCTACTTTATGGCCAAGCTTTTGTGGAGATTAAGTGATCGTGTCTTAAAACTCTTGTCCACGGTAATAAAAAGAAATCACATAGAACCGGCGCACCTTAAACTTAGGGTGTTGGTTGACGGCCAGGCAGATGATGTCATCAGTGTGTTCAAGGTAAAACGACTGTACTCCATTAGCTGTGCTCAAAACAATTCCCGCCCCGGCAGCATGATACACGATGTCTCCCTCGGGGAGGTAGTGTAAGTTGTTCCTGGTGTCGAATCCTCGATAACCGTGAATGAATTCCAAACTGAGTTCCTGTGGATTGGAAATGAAACGATTTGCATTAGAACAATTTGCAAGTTTGTTATACCTAATATGGAAATCTCTGGTTAAATGTTTGCCTAATTACCAAATATATCGAAAGAGCAAAAAGCATGAATGTCCCCAAGGAATCTGAGCCCAACATACAAGAGTTTTTGTGTAACGCAGGCTTAAAATCTGAAATTTTAAAAAGAATGACAGTATGTGCTCATTCGCGCTTTTGCCATCCAGACATTTGGACGCTTGCGAAAGCTAATATCTACTTCAATATTGCACCAAAAGACCTGACACTTTCATCACTATATACTAAGCTTAACAAACTCGTATATAGCAAGATCGTATGAGCCAGCAGGAGGATTTCTCTAACGACGTCCTGATGTTGTTTGTACTTTCCGGAATTTTTTTCTAAAATGACTACGTAGAGAAAGGAACAGACTTTTCAGTTTGTATAACCTGGATTGGTTGGTTTCGTCTTTTCTTTCCCGAGTCCCTCTGCCGATCAAGCTGTCTGACTTTAGGAGGAGCTTTGGAGCCACGACTAACAGCAGGTCTGTCACAAAAAAAAAACAAACATAATATTAGTATAAAAAAATCAAACTTCGTTTAAATTTGATTGAGACGATATCCGAAACACTCGAGCCAGTGTTTTACTGTCACTATTCCAAATAAACTCCTCGAATAGGATTAAACTGTGAAACATAATTTCAACTCTTTTCTTTACGTTTTGAAATGTAACGAGGTACTGTCTCTTGTGTTTGACATTTAACTTCAAGCTCAGCAAGAGTTTTCTCTCGTTTGTGAGGCACTCAGATAATGGAAACTCTCGCATACTCTCAACTTTGCCCAGACAAGTAAAACAGGCGCTACAAAACATTTGACTACAATGTAAAGGATGGCCAGCTACCTGTGTTCCTCGTCATCTTGCCTCTCTCTGAGGTGTGGTTTTACACCTTTTGTGGTTCTTATTGGATTCGCATAAATCTTATCCTCGTACGTCAAGTTCTTTTCTTTCTGCACGTCACTGTCATAACCTCCCTCTTCCTCCGAGTCTGTGTCTGAATCATCACTGTCGCCACCAGTCTCCTCTCTCTCATGGCCCCGAGCATGTGACCACACCATGACTGACGTGTCGGCTCCTCCCACTGAAATCAAGCGGCTGTCGTCATTTGTCCAGCGGACATTTGTCACGTGCGCAGAATGGCCAACGTATTTCTTAAACTTGGCATTCTTGCCCTATACAAGAGATTTAAATTGAGACATTCTTTACTTCAAAGAGTGATTTAAATTAATTTAGGTGTCGTCCTGATGAAAGAACACTCATGTTCACATTAAAAGGAAGAACTGAAATGAAAATCGAAGGTGACTGGTGCCTAACAACTGTTTAACCAACTTTTCAATTCTGAATACTGTCAAACTGCCACTTGTACACTTGCTTATATATATTTCCTGGTTATCCTTCCGATTATAAGCTACTCCGGATATATAATTTAAATGAAGTAAATTCGATGTATTATGCTTAAAAGTTTAATTAAAACCAGCTGACGAAAAACGTATTTCGATCAACACTACTGTAGCTCAATTCGATACGGTTTTATATTCCGCCTATAACCGAGGCCCCCCCGCCCCGATTCCCATCCGAAAACCCCTACGAAGTTGCATTATCCCAGGGCATATGAGCAACAGGGTGTTTGGAACTCCTGCTTTGCCAGTTACCTGAACAGGATACTCAAACACCTTCACAAAGCCAAAGTCATCTCCGGTGGCTAAGATCTTCTTATCCTTGGTCAAATCAACGGCATTCACATCAGTAATGTCCGAGTGAGGCGGCCAGATTCCCGTGCAGTCTTCACCGAGAACACCGGTCCATGTGAACCAGTCTATCTCTTTCGCTTTATTGGTGCCTATTGTTTGACGTGTACCGCGGGGTGCTTCAAAGAACAGGCGCTCCTTGGCTCCAGAGTTGGTTTGAAGAAGCTTTCCTGCGAGAAACAATATCAAGCGCATATGTGAAAACTAACGTCCTCACCACACTATACACTTTCGTACGAAAACGCATACCTTTTGGTACGTTTTCGCCTATCTTCCACACTAAAACGACCGAAAATGCTGACTGAAAAAAAAAAAAACAGACGGAGGTTTTTGAATGATGTTAATCTCAGACAAAAAAAATGTGTCCCAAAATACAACGGTAAAAAAGTGTCCTAAATATCTACAGTACAACATGAAAATTCTAAAGAGCTCCAAATTAAAGCCGCTAGTTTCCTTTATAAGTAACGGTTTGATAGAATTTGTGTTATTTTCTCGTCAGAGAGTGCAGTGAATCTAAAATTTTCACAGATGTTTCAGTCTAGTTCGTAATTTGTAGGCGTAAATTTGCTTCCACAGTGTCTGAAAGGTTTGTCCGAAAATTGCGTGAAATGAGATTAAGAGTCCGAAAATAAAAGTCGAAACTTTCTGCAAGTAATGAACCTCCCTTCCAGTCACTTGTAAGTGAATAGCAATAGATCGTCGCAAAATTCTCCCCTGTCCCAGTGTTATTGCACGGTGGACCAGGGCTCAAGGTAGTTCGGGTGACCCGGTAATTCTTTAGACAGCGAGAGAAATTGTTATCCCAGAGAACCACTATTCCATCTTTACCACCAGTCACAAAACGCTGACAAAAGAAAGAAATCACGAGATGAACAGTGAGATAATCAGCTGTATACCTTTGGAGTCCCAGTCCACATGCGTGATGTAACTTGAGCTTCCTTTGCAGATTCCTACTCGTTTACTACTCAGCACATTGTAGATGTCCACAAAATTATCATGTGAAGCAACGGCCAGATATTTCCCTTGACCTGCGACGAAAAAGGATTAACAACTTACAAGGTAGCAGAGCAAAATCATAAGCCAGACTGCATGAGATTACAACAGCTTTCTTCTTTTCCGTAAGCATCTTTCTTTTTAGTTAACTTGAATTTACTCTCACGATTAACAATAAAAGGCACGAAACAACCCAAACAACCGTGGACAACTTCGTCCCATCTCTGTGAATAGCTTTTAAAATACATTTAAAAATCAGTGTCTACCCGGTGAAAACTTAATGTCTGATATTTCCTCTTTCCTGTGGTGAAAGCCAACAATGTCGTCCAGAGTTGTAGAATCAACAACTTGAAAACTACCTGTAATACAAAAATATGCAAGCCTTTTAAAATCCCCCACTGGCCTAACAATCCAAGAAAATGCAGTTTCCTGTTTGGTATCCAAATGTATTGACGGTGCTATTTTACTCTTAGCCTGCG
>CM042750.1:29948744-29951781 GCA_022496165.2 Catalaphyllia jardinei | reverse complement strand
ATTGAAAAGCACATGCAAAAATTCAGGCACTTTTGAAGGAAAAAAATTTTTACCCGAAAAAGTCATTTACGACCATCTTGCACAAAGCCATTCAATTGTGTATTCCTTCTCTGTTGTTAGAATTCATATTTTAAGACTGATCTCACATTACCTTCATAACCAACGGGAGTGTTAATCATGTCCAGTTTGGTGATAGGTTTAAAGCCATTATCCCAAAGAATAACAGTTCCATCTTTGGATCCCGTCGCATACCCATCATTGTTACCATGCATTGTAAATATTGCTCCCTGCAATCAGAGCAATTAAGAATCATGGAGATCAACATAAAAGTTCTCAATACTAGTTTCACGCAATTCACATAGCAGCAGCTGAGAGAATCTGGCAATTCAATATACAGTGGAACCCAATTTTACAATTGTCAATTTAATGATTTTATTTCCCAATTTATGGATCAACATTAAGTGTCCCAGCAAAGGTTAAAGTAGATTGTATGAAGCTGAATCCCAATTTAACAATACTTGGTTCACCAATGTTCCTGGCATAATGATAGAAATCTAGCAATCCAAGCATCAAGTTTCTCCTGTTACAATTATGATGTAGCAGCGCTCCAAGTTCAGTTTTTCAAAAAGTCGCCTTTTGGCGACCTTTAATTGTAATTCAGTCCCCCCAAAAAAATGTGAAGGGGAGGACACTTCATGACATATTACACGAGGGGCTAATGTGCAGAACGGCACGTTTTTAACACTTTACTTTGCTTTGGTAAGTTTACACATACATGTCGAGTTTCTGAACGACTAGAGGGGAAAAGAGAAAGACAAGTGATGCCGCTGCTTGTACTATTGATTAAATTCACCCTATTATTGATAAGTTTTCAAGTAAGTTTCTCTTTTTATCTGCTGGTCCCCAATTGGCGACTTTCGTTAGAATTTTGGTCGCCAAATATTTTTTCCACTCGCCATGGCAACCAAAATATTTACACACGACATTCTCAATCTGAACTTATTCTCGGTTTTCATGTGACGTCATCATATTCCAAAATTAAAAATTACCTTTCCTTCTGAGGTTTCAGTTCCATCCGATAAAAGACCCTATATGACCTTGACGTTTCACAACGTTTTAGCTCAACAGGGTTCTTTCTTTTGTAACAGAGCATGTTTGAATTTCCAAGCTTGTGTTGTGTGATACGAAGAAGGCTGTCACGTAGGTCAAAAGATGAGTTATCGCTTTAGTTTTTGCTATCTAAACAGTGCTTGCTCTAGAAGAATTGCTCTAGGATCGCTAGAGCAATCATTTTTCGTTTCAGTAGCAAAACTCAGTGACAGCTGTTTCTGTTATTTTACGGCTGCCATATTTGTGCCCCTCAGAAGGACACAAACATGGCGTCTCCATACAAAGCTCTATAAATTTGGGTGACACACTTGTGCAAATAACTCGTGAACAAAAAACAGCAAATACCTGATTCTTGGCTAGGTTTTTTATATATCAATCATCTATCGTATCCAAGATTCTTGGCTTTATTCATTGAACAGTTACGATTTTTAGTTTTGATCACATGACTGGTGAAAACCGAGAATATACACCACACAGATGTAGATGGACATGGACATGCTAAATTTCAGTTGCTGCATTTTAGTGATGCATTTGGCCATTTCAATTGCTGTAAATAAAATACATAAAAAACAGATATGATGTTGCGGAAACTTATTCATATTTATACATGTAATTGCACTTGGAAAAATTTAATTATTAACCACATCCCGATTATTCTGTCCCCTTGCCATTAATCAAAAATAGGGATTCCACAACAAATTTCTGGAAGAAATGAAAAGACTTAAACATTAAATTTAAAACCAACTTACAGTGTGTGCATTTGGAATTGTTCCTGACAGGTTGTGACCTTTCCATTTGTAAATTTCTCCACTCAGGGTCCCAGAGTATGTCACATCATTGGGGCCAAATGCTAAGCACAGATTGGTTTGAATTTCTCCGGCTTTACCAAAAACTCCTGCAGAGTAAACATGTTTAATACATGTTAGATTAGTTGATCCACCAGGGAACCACCTTATGGTACAGCATTGACTAATACATTTAATATTTTTTGCAAATGACCTTTCTTAGGGTTGAGTGCATTCCCGCGCAATGTCCAAAACTTGATATGTTTCACTCCACAGCTAACCAGCACATTCTCTTGATAAGGATTGAACTGAATGTCAAAGATCTGTAAAATACACAGCAATTACAGACATCAGACAGACCTAGCACATTCTCAGATACAAAAAAATGGCTATATAAAATTAAAATACTCCCAGGGCTAACTAAGGCCCATAAGAAATTAAAAAAAAAAATCCAAAATTCTCAATTTTAAAATACTAGGTAAAACACAAATGGGACAATTTAAAATCAATTAAAAGAGCTAAATAATGATTGCATACAACTAATAACACTACCTAAAATCATGAATAAACGAAATTGAAATGTGCCCATTGGAATTTCCTAGAGGGTGGAGGTGGTGGATTATACAAGACCAAAAAATTGAACTTTCCAGAGGGGTGAGGGGGTCTTGGAAAAACATCTCTTCTGTGGGGGAGGTACATGGATATTTTCTGGAAATACACAAAATTATTATGAATTATATATTATATAGCAGTCTAGATATAGTCTTCATGGATGTTACTTAAGACAAGCCTGCGTGTCAAGGTCTTGAACTGGTTAAGGCCTCCTGAGAGCTGATCTTTCTTGACTTGAGACCTTACTCCAGAGACTTAAGACTAAAATTAATATCTTAAGTTTTGACCTTGGCTTACAAGTAACTGAGATAAACATTGCATACTCATCAAATACTTTTGGGTGGATTCTAATAAAGTGGTAGATAATTATCTAGAAATCTTTCATTTGTACACTTTTTCCCATTTGTACCACACCTGTTAAGACTTAAACTAGATGGAAATCCTCCTGTGACAAACAAAGTTTTCTCCTCACAAAAACTACCAAAAATGTTATGAACTAACTCTATCAGTGTGTCCTCTCACTGTGGCCA